>PVKV010032850.1:0-19355 GCA_004027835.1 Alouatta palliata
TGGGAAATTTCTCAGATTCTGTAGTGTCAGATTTTGCTTTGCATCTGTAAATTTAGATTTTTTTGTGTGTGTAGAGACAGGCTCACTATGTTGCCCAGGCTGTCTGTCTGTGTTTTTTTTTTTTTTTTTTGGAGACAGAGTTTTGCTCTGTTGCCCAGGCTGGAGTGCAGTGGTGCGATCTCGACTCACTGCAACCTTCGCCTTCTGATTTCAAGTGATTCTCTTGCATCAGCTTCCCGAGTAGCTGGGATTACAGGCACCCATCACCATGCTGGCTAATTTTTTGTATTTTTAGTAGAGATGGGGTTTCACCACATTGGCCAGGTTGGTCTCGAACTCCTGACTTCAAGTGGTCTGCTCACCTTGGCTTCCCAAAGTGCTGGGATGACAGGTGTCAGCCACCGGGCTGGGCCCCAGGCTGGTCATTAACTCCTGGGTTCAAGCAGTCCTGCCACCATGCACAACCAAGTTAAGAATTTTAAACTTGGTTGTGACTTTGTACAATTTGTCATTCTGTAGATCTTTGTTTCTATGAATATTTTCCACTAAAGTATATATATAGGCTGAACACTTAAGTATATTATGTTAAGGTGTTATATAACTATGACAAGGGTTAGTGTTTGGCTCATATGTCTTTTTCTGCCTTTTCCTTTCAAGCTTTTTTGTGGCCTTAATGTTTTAGGTATGCCTTTTAAAAGCTGCACAAAGCTAGATTATGCTTTATAATTTGACTCTAAACTGATGATTTCATTCCCTTATGATAATTGTGATGAAAATATTTGTTTTATTTCTCCTGTGTATTTTGGACTGTCTAACTTGGTCCTGCATTCCCCCCACCCACGTATTCTTTACTTGCTTTATGTATTGTGGACTTTTTCTTTATTCCTATTTACCCCCTGTATGTACATCAAGTGATATAGAAGTTACACATTTCTTTTTGTTGGTAGTCTTAGACTTTTCATATTTAACTTAGAACGTAAAAGGTAATTAATATCTTTACCCTGATAAGAACCATAGACTACTTAACTTTATGCCCACTGCAATTTATATTCTGTTGTCTAATTTTCATTTTGTTGCTCCTGAAATCTCACAAATTAGGCATTATCATTACCAGTCGACTATCCCTTATGCAAAATAATTGGAACCAGAAGTATTTTGGATTTTAGATTTTTCTAGATTTTAGAATATTTGTATATACATAAGGTAGTATTTTGAGGATCTGACACAGGTCTAAACAAAAAATTCATTTTTGTATACACCTTACACACATGGTCTGAAGGTAATTTTTTTTTTTTTTTTGAGACGGAGTCTTGCTCTGTCACCCAGCTAGAGTGCAGTGGCATGATCTCAGCTCACTGCAGCCTCCGCCTCCCAGTTTAAAGTGATTCTCCTGACTCAGCCTCCCAGGTAGCTGGGACCACAGGCATGTGCCACCATGCCCAGCTAATTAATTTTTGTATTTTTAGTGTAGACAGGCTTTCACCATGTTGGCCAGGATGGTCTCAATCTCATGACCTTGTGATCTGTGGCCTTGGCCTCCCAAAGTGCTGGGATTACAGGCGTGCACCACTGCACCCAGCCAACTTTCTTTTTTTGAGATGGACCTTCGCTCTGTCACCCAGGCTGGAGTGAAGTGGTGCAGTCTTGGCTCACTGCAACCTCTGCCTCCTGGGTTCAAGTGATTCTCCTGCCTCAGCCTCCTGAATGGCTGGGATTACAGGTGTGCGCCACCATGCACAGCTAATTTTTGTATTTTTAGTAGATACGGGGTTTCAATATGTTGGCCAGGATGGTCTCAGTCTCCTGACCTCATGATCCATCCACCTTGGTCTCCCAAAGTGCTGGGATTACAGGTGTGAGCCACCGTGCCTGGCCAGTCTGAAAGTAATTTTATACAATATTTTTAATTTCATCTATGAAACAAGTTTGTATACATTGAACCATCAGAAAGCAAAGGCATCACCATCTCAACCATCTATGTGGACAATCTGCGCTTGCTAGACATCAGTATTGTTCCTGACATGAATTTATATGCTACCAATAAGCAGTCATTTTCTTATGATTATTCACATGTAAGTACTTAACAGTAAGAGATATGGCATTCCATTAATATAATTAAAAAATAACGTGTGGAGGGTAACTAAGCAGCATAGTTGCATCACCAGAATACCTGTACCAGCTGTTAAACAGCAGCAGGTGAAGGGGGCCGGGAAGGGCTTTTTCCTCTTGGGGATTCTGAATAAACTGTTGCGTGCCTGCATTTTGACTGTGGTCTGTCACGAAGTCAAAGGTGGAATTTTTCACTTGTGGTGTTAAAAAATTTTGGATTTTGGAGCATTTCTGATTTTAGATTTTTGATTAGAGACGCTCAATCTATATTTTTATATTGTCATTCAAAGGTTATTTTGCCTAATATCCAGTTCTGGCTCCATGATCTTTTCCCTTAGCACTTTGACAGCACCTCCCATCTTCTTTTTCCATTGTTGGTATTGAGAGTGATTAGAAGTTAGATGGCAGTTGTTCCTTTGCAGGTAATCTATAGCTTCAAAACTCTTTCTTCCATTTTTTAAAGTCTTTTTTTCTCCTTATTCTTCAGTTTCACTAAGAATTATTTATGTAGAGTTCTTATTTCTTATCCTTTTTCTGAGGGTTGGTTTCTTTCTTTCTTTCTTTCTTTCTTTTTGACAGAGTCTTGCTCTATCACCCAGGCTGGAGTGTGTGGTGCTATCCTATCTCACTGCAGCCTCGGACACCTGGACTCAAGTGATACTCCCACCTCAGACTTCCGAGTAGCTGGAACTACAGGTGCAAGCCACCATGCCTGGCTAATTTTTATATTTTTTATGGAGAGAGTCTTACTATGTTGACCAGGCTGGTCTCCTAGGCTCAAGTGATTCTGCTGCCTTATTCTCCCAAAGTGCTGGGATTACAGGTGTGAGTTATTGCACCCGGCCTGGTATATTTCTTCAATTAAAAAAAAAAAATTCTCAGCCATTTTTGCTTTGATATTTCTCACCTGCTTTTTCAGTTACCTCTTTCTGGTACTGTTTAGATCTTACGTTTAGTATATTTTCTATAATACGTTGTTTCAGCTATATTGTTTCTTTCTGAAAGTTTATTTCCTGTTGCGTTTGCTGGTTTTGATTTTGTGGTAACCAGTCTTCGTCTGCCATGCTCCAGTTTGATGACAATGGCCAAATGCCCTCAGTACACTTGTAGTCAATGTTCAACAAATATTTACTGAGCTCTTCTGTACCAGATACTGTCTGGGTGCTTGGTATTTACCAAAGAACAGATCAGACAATATTCTGTACCTTGGTAGAACTTGGCTTCTCGGGAGACAAGCTTCTAGGGTAGGGATGGAGGTAGCTGTGAGAATTTTCTTGTTTTTATCAGCATGGCTTTGCATTTAAAGAGGCGCTTTAACACCATGTCCAAGATTTTTACGTATTGTCGGCTTAAAGTGCTCCTTATGTTGGCTAGTCCAGCACATGTTTTGTTTTCTTTTATTTTTAGGTTGCTGGTATTATCTGCTATTTTGGATTATTCTTTTGGTGTCTTGATACATTCAAATAACCAAGTACCAGATAGGTGTTTTGAGTAAGCATCAGCTAGGATTCAAAATATCTTAAAAATTAGAACAGGAGATTTTCATTTTGTTAAGAGTTAGCAAATATGGTTTTTTTTCCCCCTGCCTTCAATATGCAGTGTTCTTGTGTCAATTTCAGGAATTTCTTAGCGATTTTCAACTCTTTTAAATTAGCTCATTTTTTATATCCAGAAATAGGAGGGATTTTAAGGATAATTACCATTTTGAAATGGGATCATTTGGTTGCTAGAAAATGTTAACATTAACTCCAACCAAGTACTGAACACTAAACACAATTTGGAAGAAGGGATATGGATCAAAATAGATCACGAGCCAAATCTGTCTTGAGGAAGGAAGAGAGTAGAGTTCAGCATTTATAATACATGGCCTATCTCAAGAGAGGGGAGGGACTATTTTATACATTAAAAAAAAAAAAATTAAAACCCTGCCTCACTTTGGCCAATAAATTAAAAAGAGGCAATCAGACACAAGAGCCATGGAGGGACATATAGGCTGGGGCTAGTGTTGGAGTTCATTTTGTGACACACTGGCAGCAGATCTTTCAGTTCTGGTCCTGTCTCCGCCTCTGCCATGGCCTTCATTGAGGAGGGCTAGGGGCTTTAGTGGCAGCAGGAGTATACTGCTGATCCCAGAAGCACAGGGTTAATAATTAACTGCCTTGATACTATCTTAGTAATTTTCAGTGGAGCCAAGGAGTTTCAAATGCATAGGCAATGTAACTTCATCAAACTTCAAAGAGCAAAGCTTGATCATCTTTCAGGGTTATGAGGAAAGAATGAGAAAGGATTGTAGAGGACATAGGTTAGAGAGAGAGAGCTGGTTTAGCAGAATTGTTGTGAGGATTAAAGATAAACATTACTGGGCATGTTTGTATCTATCTCCAGAAGAAAGTAGAGTCCATTCTCTTTGTTTACCGTATTGTCAGGCCTAACATTTTTCAGTTCTTGTTACATATTACTAGTGAGGTGCCTCATGGTTAATGTCAACCTTCAGCAGCCTGCAGTGTTGACTTATCTTCCTTGCAGCAGGTAGGTGTGTCTTTTTGTTTGCTGAGTGCCTATTAAATTGTCACTTGTGTGTGATTCTTTACATGTGTTCCTTTTAACTCTTTATTCCTTCCAGATGAGTGTGAGCTAGTCATCTTTAAGATGAAGCAGGCCAGAAGGAGGGAGACAGTCTAGCCATAATGGTTAGGAAGAGGGTCATTAAGGTGGTTAGAATTGGGTTAGAACCTTGATTTGATCACTGACTAGCTGTCTGACTTTGGGCAAATTATCTCCCCTTTCTAAGCTCTGGGAGTAAAATGAGAATCATATTAAAATTCTCCTGGTCTGGAGCAGTGGCTCATGCCTGTAATTCCAGTACTTTGGGAGGCCTAGGCAAGTGGATCACCTGAGATCAGGAGTTCAAGACCAGCCTGGCCAACATGATGAAACCTTGTCTCTACTAAAAAAAATACAGAAATTAGCCAGATGTTGTGGTGGGCACTTGTAATCCCAGCTACTCAGGAGGCTGAAGCAGGAGAATTGCTCAAATCTGGGTGGCAGAGGTTGCAGTGAGCCAAGATCACGCCAGTGTACTCCAGCCTGGGCAACAGAGCGAGACTCCACCTCAAAAAAAAAAAAAAAATCTCCTCCCTTTTCCATAGAAAATGACTCTGGGTAATTTGAAATTGTGGAGTGTTTTGTTTTTGCAAGTTTTCTAGTGTAGAAGTCATAAACTTAGAATGAGTGGTTAAAAGTTAATGAATGGTAGCTTATTTTATGGACTCTGGCTTTGGCTTTGAAATCTTGACTACAAAGGTGTAGGATAGTGTAAACTTTTTTGATCAGTTGACTTTTTTGCCTTTGGGTTTGGCATAGAAAGTCTTAGCTTTTTAAAAAATTTAATACATGATTATTTTGAAAAAAAAATACAGAGAAGGCTAAAATCCATTCTGATCACCTTTTCCAAATCCTTTCCATCTTCTGTTGTTACTAGTTTTGTGTTTACTTTCTTGATTTTTTTCTGTATATTTGTTGGGTATGTGTGCTTTATATAAATATAATAGCACCATACTATTGTATGGTTCTTTTTTCATTCATCACTTTTCACTGAGTCCCATGTAGTACAAATAGGCCTACCTCTTTCTTTTTACTAGCTGTATACTGAGCGTATACTTTATTGCCATTTTCCATATCAAGGGTTTTTAGATTCTGTTGTTACCACAAACAGTTTGGCTGGCGTTTAGTTTGATGTAATAAAATTCTTTGTTCTTAGAAGCCTTTGGAATTACATTGTTTAGTGTGGATGAGCCCATAGGATTATTCTTGGTCATCTAAGATATCACTGACATTACTAAAACTTTGTCACCTTCAACTGACTACTGTTTATTCTTTGAAATAACCAGACACACACGTTGTTTCAGTAATTCTTTCAGTTGATGATTTGCCTGGTGCAGTACTATGTGAGGTCACCTCCCCTCAAATGACCCATAGGTGGTAAGAGTCTGTGAACAAACATTATCACAGAAGAGACCAACCACATGTGGACATGGAGTGGGTCATTACAAGGTGGGGTAGTTAACCTGAACCCTAAGCTGACACAGGACAAGCCACAATCCTTTAGAGAGAAAAAAATCCTTTAGAGAAAAAAAAAAAGTATAAATATCTTTTGTTACGGAAAACACAGACCATCTACAGAGGATATAATAGTATTAAAATGTGATCTCATTGTTCAGCTCCTTCTTATGAGTGAAAACATGGAATGTTTGGCTTTCTATTTCCTGTGTTAGTTTGCTGAGGATGATGACTTTCAGCTTCATCCATGTCCCTGCAGAGGATGTGATCTCCTACCCTTTTATGGCTACATAGTATTCTATGGCGTATATGTAGCACATTTTCTTTATCCAGTCTACCACTGATGAGCATATCAGTTGGTTCCATGTCTTTCCTATTGTGAATTGTGCTGCAAAAAACATACATGGAGCAGATTGTGCTCAGAGCAAGATGGACCTCTGAGCAAAATGGAGCTCCAAGCATGATGGAGTTCGGAGCAGATGGAGATCCGAGCAATGTGAATCTTGGAGCAGATGTTGCACAGAGTATAAGATGGAGCTCCAAGCATATGGTCTCAGAGCAAAATGAAGCTCAGAGCAGACGGTGCTCAGAGCAAGATGGAGTTTGGGGTGATTGGAGTTCTGAGCAAGGTGGAGCTCAGAGCAGATGGTGCTCAGAGCAAGATGGAGGTTGGGGTGATTGGAGCTCTGAGTAGATGGAGCTCAGAGCAGACAGTGCTCAGAACAAGATGGAGCTTGGAATGATTGGAGCTCTGAGCAAGATGGACCTCAGAACAGATTAAGGTCAGACAAGAAGGAGCTCCAAGCAAGATGGAGCTAAGAGCTAGATGGAGCTTGGAGTGAAAGGAGCTCAGAGCAGGTGGCGCTCAGAGCAAGATGGAGCTTGGAGTGATTGGAGCACTGAGCAAGATGGAGCTGGGAGCAGATGGAGCTCTGAGCATGATAGAGCTCAGAGCAGATGGAGTACTGAGCAGATGGAGCTCTGAGCAGATTAAGCTCAGACAAGAAGGAGTTCCAAGCAAGATGGAGCTGGGAGCTGATGTTCCTCTGTAAGATGGAGCTAACACCTAGGTGGAGCTTGGGGTGAAACGAACTCAAAGCAGATGGTGCTCAGAACAAGATGGAGCTCAGAGTGAATGGAGCTTTGAGCAAGATGGAGCTCAGAGAAGATGGAGCTCTGAGCAAGATGGAGCTCTGAGCAAGATAAAGCTCAGAGCAGATGGAGCTCTGAGCAAGATAGAGCTAAGAGCAACACAGAGGTCGGAGCAGATGGAGCTCTGAGCAAGATAATGCTCAGAGCAGATGGAGCTCTGAGCAAGGTGGAGTTCAGAGCAGATGGAGCTCTGACCAAAGTGGAGCTCAGAGCAGATGGAACTCTGAGCAGATTAAGCTCAAACAAGTAGGAGCTCAAAGCAAGATGGAGCTTGGAGCTGATGTTCCTCTGTGTTAGCTGGAGCTTGGAGTGATAGGAGCTCAGAGTAGATGGTGCTCAGAGCAAGATGGAGCTCAGAGTGATTGGAGCACTTAGCAAGATGGAGCTCTGAGCAAGATGGAGCTCTGAGCAAGATGCACCTCAGAGCAGATGGAGCTCTGAGCAAGATGGAGCTCAGAGCAGATGAAGGTCAGAGCAGATGGAGCTCTGAGCAAGATGGAGCTGAGAACAGATGGAGCTCTGAGCAAGATGGATCTCAGAGTGATTGGAGCACTGAGCAAGATGGAGCTCAGAGCAGATGGAGCTCTGAGCAAGATAAAGCTCAGAGCAGATGGAGCTCTGAGCAAGATGCAGGTCAGAGCAGATGGAGCTCTGAGCAAGATAAAGCTCAGAGCAGATGGAGCTCTGAGCAAGATGGAGCTCAGAGCAGATGGAGCTCTGAGCAAGATGGAGCTCAGAGCAGATGGAGCCCTGAGCAAGATGGAGCTCAGAGCAGATGGAGCCCTGAGCACGATGGAGCTCAGAATAGATGGAGCCCTGAGCACGATGGAGCTCAGAGCAGATGGAGCTCTGAGCAAGATGAGACTCAGAGCAGATGGAGCTCTGAGCAAGATGCAGCTCAGAGCAGATGGAGCTCTGAGCAAGATGGAGCTCTGAGCAAGATAAAGCTCAGAGCAGATGGAGCTCTGAGCAAGATGGAGCTCAGAGCAGATGGAGCTCTGAGCAAGATAAAGCTCAGAGCAGGTGGAACTCTGAGCAAGATGGAGCTCTGAGCAAGATGCAGCTCAGAGTCGATGGAGCTCTGAGCAGATGGATCTCTGAGCAAGATGCAGCTCAGAGCAGATGGAGCTCTGAGCAAGATGGAGCTCAGAGCAGATGGAGCTCTGAGCAAGATAAAGCTCAGAGCAGATGGAGCTCTGAGAAAGATGGAGCTCAGAGCAGATGGAGCTCAGAGCACATGGAGCTCTGAGCAGATGGATCTCTGAGCAAGATGCAGCTCAGAGCAGATGGAGCTCTGAGTAGATGGATCTCTGAGCAAGATAGAGCTCAGAGCAGATGGAGCTCTGAGCAAGATGGAGAAGCTCTGAGCAGATGAAGCTCTGAGCAAGATGGAGCTCAGAGCAGATGTAGCTCTGAGCAAGATAAAGCTCTGAACAGACGGAGCTCTGAGCAAGATGTAGCTCAGAACAGATGGAGCTGTAAGCAAGATAAAGCTCAGAGCAGATGGAGCTCTGAGCAAGATGGAGCTCAGAGCAGATGGAGCTCTGAGCAAGATGCAGCTCAGAGCAGATGAAGGTCAGAGCAGATGAAGGTCAGAGCAGATGGAGCTCTGAGCAAGATGGAGCTCTGAGCGTGATAGATCCAGCAGATGGAATTCTGAGCAAGATAGAGGTCAGAGAAGATGGAACTCTGAGCAGGTTAAACTGTGAGCATATTAAGCTCAGAAAAGAATGAGCTCTAAGCAAGATATAACTTGGAGCTGGTGTTCCTCTGTAAGATGATGCTTACAGCTAGATGGACCTTGGAGTGAAAGGAGCTCAGAGCAGATGGTGTTCGGAGCAAGATGGAGCTCAGAGTGATTGGACCTCTGAGCAAGGTGGAGCTCAGAGCAGATGGTTCTCAGAGCGAAATGGAGCTTGGAGTTATACGAGCTCAGAGCAAGATAGAGCTCAAAGCAGATGAAACTGAGCAAGGTAGAGCTCAGAGCTGATGGAACTCTGAGCAGATTAAACTCAGAAAAGAAGCAGCTCCATGCAAGACTGAACTTGGAGCTGATGTTCCTCTGTGTAAGATGGAGTGCAGAGCAACACGGAGCTCTGAACAAGATGGTGCTCAGACCAGATGGAGCTCTGATCAATAAGGAGCTGTAAGCAAGATGGGTCTTGATGCAGGTGTTGCTTCGTTTTAGGTGGAGCTCAGAGCAGATGGTGCTTACAGCAGGATGGAACTCAAAATGATTAGAGCTCCAAAAAAGATGGACGTTGGAGCTGAGGGAGTTTTGCACAACATGGAACTCGGAGCAGATGTTCAGAGTAAGAAGGAGTTCCAAGCAAATGGCACTCAGAGCAAGATGAATCTTGGATAAGATGTTCTTCACAGTGAGATGGAGCTCTGAGCAGATGGTGCTTAGAGCAAGATGGAACTCTTGAGTAGATGCTGCTCAGAGCAAGATGGAGCTCCAAGCAGATGGTGCTCAGAGCAAGATGGAACTCCAGAGTAATTGGAGCTCTGAGCAAGATGGAGCATGGAGCAAATGGAACTCTGAGCAGATGGGGTTTAGAGCAGATGGTGCTCAGAGCAAGATGGAGCTCTGAGCAAATTGTGCCCAGAACAAGATGGAACTCAGAGTAGATGGAGCTCTGAGCAAGATGAAGCTGAGTAGATGGTGCTCAGAGCAAGATGGAGCTCTGAGCATATAGTACTCACAGCAAGATGGAGCTTAGAGTGATTAGAGGTCAGAACAGATGGAACTCACAGAAATTGCTTCCAAGCAGATGGTAATCAGAGCAATCTGAAGCTCCAAGTAGATGGTGCTCAGAGCAAGATGAACCTCAGAATGATCAGAACTCCGAGAAAAATTAAGCTCTGTGCAGATAGTGCTTAAAGCAAGATAGAGCTCAGAGTGATTGGAGCTCTGAGCAAGATGGAGCTAGGAGGAGGTAGAGCTTTGAGCAAGAAGTACCTCCAAGTAAGATGGAGCTTGCAGAAGTTGTTTCCTGGTGTAAGATGGAGCTCAGAGCAAGATGGAGCTTGGAGTGATTGGAACAGTGAACATTCCTCTGAGCCGTTGGAACTCTGAGCAAGATGAATCTCTGAGCAAGAAGGAGCTCTAAGCAAGATGCAGCTTGGAATAGACATTGCTTGGCTTTAGATGGAGCTCTGAGTGGAGCTTAGATGGAGCTCCAAGGAAGATGGAGCTCAGAGCAGAGAGAGCTCTGAACAAAAAGGAGCTCCAAGCAAAATGGAACTTGGAGCAGATGTTGCTTGGTGTAAGATGGAGCTGAGGGCAGATGGTGCTCAGAGCAAGATGGAGCTCAGAGAACATGCTGCTCACAGTAGTAAGGTGGAGCTTTGAGCAGATAGATGGTGCTTAGAGCAAAATGGAGCTGGAAGTGACTGAAAATCTCAGCAAGGTGGACCTAGGAGAAGATGGAGCTCTGAGCAGAGGGTTCTCAGAGCAAGATGGAGTTTGGAGTGATTGGAGCTCTGAGAAAGATGGAGCTTGAAGCAAATGCAACTCCAAGTAGATGAAACTTTGAGCAGATGGTGCTCAGAGCAAAATGGAGCTCAGAGTGATGGGAGCTTTAAGCAAGATGAGCTCAGAGCAGATGGAAGTTCAAGCAGATGGTGCTCAGAGAAAGGTGGAGCTTGAAGTAATTGAGGTTTCAAACCAGATGGAGCTCAGATCAGATAGACCTCTAAGCAACAAGGAGCTCCAAGCCAGATGGAGCTTTGAGCAGATGTTGCTGGTGTAAGATGAACCTCAGAGCAGATAGTGCTTAGAGTAAGAGGCAGCTCGGAGTAATTGGCACTCTCAACATTGCTCTGAACAGTTAGAGCTCTGAACAAGATGCAGCTTGGAGTAAATAGAGCTCTGAGCAAAAATGAGCTCTAAGGAAGATGGAGTTCAGAGGAGATGTTGCTAGGTTTTGGAGCTCAGAGCAAAATGGAGCCCATAGTGATTACAGCTCCAAGCAAGGTGGAGCTCAGAGCACATGTTGCTCAGAGTAAGATGAGCTCCGACCAGATGGTGCTCAGAGAAAAATGGAGCTGGGAGTGATTGGAGCTCCCAGCATGATGGAGCATAGAGTGATTAGAACTCCCAGCAAGATGGAGCTCAGAGTAAATGGATTTCTGATTAGATGAAGCTCTGAGTAAGATAAATGTCTATGCAGATGGTGTTCAGAGAAAGATAGTGCTTAGAGTGATTGGAGCTCTGAGCAAGATGGAACTTGGAGCATGTGGAGCTTGGAATAAATAGAGCTTGAAGCAAGCAGGACCTCCAAGCAAAGATGGAGCTTGCAGCAGATGTTACTTGGTGTAAGATGGAGCTCAGAAAAGATATGTTCACAGCAAGATTGAGCTCAGAGTGATTGGCACACCAAACATTGCTCTGAGCCATTGGAATTTGGAGTAGGTCATGCTCAGAGCAAGATAGTGCTCAGAGTGATTGGAGCTCCGAGGAAGCTGGAACTTGGAGAAGATGGAGCTCAGAAAAGATGATGCTTAGGAGTGAGATGGAGCTCCAAGTGAATAATGCTGAGAGCAAAATGGAGCTCAGAGTGATTGGAGCTCCAAGCCAGCTGGAGCTCAGAGCAGTTGGACTTGGAAAAGAGACACGTCATTTGTGGTATATTTCATTCATTCATGGTGACTTTTGAAACAGCACACACATTATTTAGACATCATTTGGGAAAAGAAACACTCAGCATTTATCTTTTGCAGTCTTGCAGAAGGAAATTCTAGCAGATTTTACTACCAAACTTCTAGTGAAGGAACAGACCAGATGTTTGTTGGCCACATATACTGTGATGCCAGTCCTAGAATCACCTTGCAATGGAAAGTTTAATGACAGTTTAAGTCTCAACAGAATACATAATCCAAGAGAAGACTTAAGGATTCCTATGTCAAGCTCCATGTCTTCAAATATCAGAATGGAGAACTACTTTTCAAAGGTTAGTTACGGTATCTCTTTTCTTTAGTTTTCAGATTTCTAACATAATTCTTGTATTTTTCTGTTAACAGATCAGAACAAGTCCAGGAGCATATTAGAGATCTTATAGACCAGGCCTCTCATCCTTGGTAAAGGGATATTAAGAGTTGGCTCTGCTGGGGTATCACCTGGTCTTCATTCTTGGAGCTCTTCCCTTTCCTGTTACCCCTGGCCTCTATCTTCCTTCTCCTTTTTGAGCCTTGCTCTCTGAATCTTCTCAGTTTATTTCCTGCCACCTAGAAACCATCAGACTTCAAATGGTCTTGTGATGGGTATATCAACCTCTTTCTTTCCCTCCAGGACAACCAAGTGTCCCTGTATGTCTCCTCTGGACAGCACGAGTGAAATCTTCTAAGAGACAACAATCGCCAAAACCTTCTCACCATGACAGCATGCAAGGAGGAAGGACCCTGAAGACTCTTGATGCCCCTTTTCAGCAGGAAGTAGCTACAGAGAATGACCTCTGCCCCATCTCCCAAAAGACTTCTGGGTCCCAACCACTTGAGGGAGAAATGTAAGGGTAGACAGATATGAGCAGGCACAAGGGGGAGGTATCCATGCTGGAAAGAACCCCCCAGAACACTTCTTTGGATGCTCAGTACTCCATCTTTGAACTGTCAGAATGTTGTTAACTAGATCATGATAAGGAAAAAAGGCAAAGGGGAATTTCTGAGAGCTGAGCAGGCACAATGTGTACAAAATTGACTGCTATACCTTCCTGGGATGGTGGTAATATGCAGTGCCACCATTAGATAGGATTAGTATTGATTAATGTTTCCCATGCATGTGCATTAAGCACAGTAAGGGAGAATCTCCCGAACTTTAGTGAGAACTGGGCAAAGAAATAACTAAGGCAATAGAAGATAACAATGCAGAATGTCACGGGCATGTTTCCAGCAGGGTCAGTCCCCTCCTCTCTTGGAGTGTATTTGTACTTTCCCAATAAAACTTTTCTTTATTTATAAATTGGTCTTTTGTGTAAATTCTTTCTTCCATGAAGCCAACCAAGGATCGCCCAGGTAACATCTTCATGTGATTTACATAGTGTAAGAGTCTATTTCTGGGGATCTCAAAGTGAATCCAATAATGACAAGGAGTATCAATTACAGAGTTGGTAAGGAAAAAAATATTTCAACTATGCTTGATTTATTAAGAAACTTACCTAGGGTTTGACTATTTTTCACTGGGGGAAAATCACAAAAGCCAGGTGCAGTGATGCACAACTGTAATCCCAGCTACTCCAGAGGCTGAGGCAGAAAGATTACTTAAGCCCAGGAGTTCAAGGATGTACTGTGAAATTATGGTGTCCGTGAACAGCCACTGCACCCTATCACTGCAGCCTGGGCAACAGCCTGACCCTGTCTCTTGAAAATATTAACAATTATAAAACATTTGTTTTAACAAAAATAATTAAATTGTAACTTTTTTGTCTCATTGTTACTTTAAAAATTCAGTCAATGCAATTTAACTTATAGTTTTGATGGTGTTTTTATGATCTCAATGCCCAGAAAAGTAATATAAGCCCATGTTAAATGAGGTCTCAAACTTCTTTCTTTACCTGGGTTCATGTACTAGCACATCATAAAAAAGCAAATCTAATGTTTTTAGGAAAGCATTGCAGCAGATAACATAGAACAAATTAAATGGTTGTTCTGATACATAAATTACAAACTCCCTGCTAGCTGATACAAAAAATCTTATTGCTTTGTGTTATTTCTCTACAAAAATTATGCGATGAGAGTCTAAGTGCTTCAGAGTCATGAAATTTTGCCACTGGGTGAACAAAGAAAATGAAAACTTCTGTAAATTAAGCATGATGGAAATGTAAATGTTCTCAGTTTTTGCCAGCAAAATCAGATAGTATGTCATTTTACAAGATGACTTTAGTTAGTGTAAATTGGTTTTAAACAGTGAGGAATTTTTGGATGCTTCTTTCATGTTGGATTTCAATATTTTGCTTTGAAGCAGAAGCCATTTTTTTTAATTCGGTGATGAGCTAAAGTATGACATAACAACAAGCACACAGTGAAGATATCCGGAGAGTAGTGCATGGATATTATATCTATCCAATGCTGTTAGACTGCTTCTTGCAAGTGGCATTTGTCATGGCCACCAGAGTCAGAAAGATAGAAGAAAAGGCTGTTTTCCATCAAAGATTGGCAAAAATCTGGAGAGGGGAGTGGATACATATGTAAAGGTCATCTACAGAAAACCACTGTGGAGTGTAAAGTGTGTGGGTCGTTTACAGACAAATATGGTTCCATACTATGAAGATTAGAACAGATTGTGTTCATGTACACGTAATAACGCTTATGAAAACAAATGTCACAATTCCAGTGCTTTGAAAACCTGGTGAACTGCCTCCACACAAATAGTTCTAGGCAACATATTTGAAATAGCTAAATATTTGTTTTATGACTTTAAGCATATTGGGTTTCAGAAAGTAAAAGTCAATATTCTGAGATGAGAGTAGGTGATACAATTAAAATCAAAATCAAGTACTTTTATCATGTTTGCTTCTTCTGGAGAATTCAAAAATTATAAAGAGATCCCAGGAACATTTTAATAACAAAGTGCCATGAGGAATTTTTCTGCTTCTTTTGGCCTTGAAGACCAAAATGATTATTCTGTGACAGCTCTCACTTACAGAACAGTAAGATACGTGGAGTACATCTATCCAGGATATGTCATCTGTGGTGTGACTAGAGCCTTTTTGATGAAAGTGCCTTGCATCACATTTCAGATGTTAGATATAAGAGATGCAATCCCACAGAACATCACAAATTTAGCAGACGCTATTATTAACTGCAAAGAGAAGTAAGACCCAGGATTCTATATTGTCAGGGAACAATATTCATTTCTGTAAGCAGGTATACTTTCTTTGACAGTTTATGATAGCAAACCTCACAAGGGCAACCAGAACTCTCCAGTGTTGACTCCTCACCTCAGACCATTACAGTATAGTAAAGGGACAACCAAGATAGACAAAAGCACACTTTTTTGATGACCAATCTTTGGAACTTGAGACTGAAAGTGTACATTTCCTCAGATTATTTTCCTTTTAGCACCTCCAGGTGTAATTTTGACAGTACTTTATATTGGGCAGATGACACAATGGGGAAACAAACTACTGACACTGGACTTCTGCAGTACAGTAACAGCCGTGTGCAAGGCCATCGAACAAGTAGATTAGTGATTACATTGCCACATGTTTTTCTGCATGGCATTATCATCTTAACTATAGACATTCTGTGCTTTCACAACATGACGTTTCTAGTATTTAGAAATGGACCTTATGCATTATATACTTCATAAGAGCTTAGAAAGCTCTCACCTAGGTATTACTGAATGCCAAACATCTCTCTGTGTATGCTATATTCTCCCACAGCCAGAATTCATTCTGGGTAATAAGCTGATCTTGGCTGCTAAGGAAGTGAAGGAAGTGATGTGGATGTGTCAGGTGTCTCTCACTGTCTGTGAGTCTATGACAAAAAGGAGAAAACCGAAAGCCACTAAGTTTACTGCCACCTTTAAAGGAACTTGTCAAAGAAACGCTATAATTCTCCCCATCTGAATGTTTTAGTCCTATGTGGCCATGGTGAGTCCTGTTTTGTCCTTGTATTTTATATGTGTGGCTATCCCTCTTGCTGTGTTGGAAGTCAATGTTCCAGAATGTCAACTTCTACAAATACTTATGTCTAGAGCAAAGAGAAAACTCTTCAAGTCAAAAGAGTATATGTTGTTTCATGGGGATCTCTAGACTTGGATTTGGAACTCTGCTTACTACACAGAAAGATGGTTATTTTTTATATTTTATTTTTAATTTTGTGGATACATAGTATTTATGGCATATATGACATGTTTTGATACAGAGGCATGCAATATGACAAAAGCACATCATAGGGAATGGGGTATCCATCCCCTGAATCATTCTTTAAGTTACACACCTTCCAATTACACTCTTTATGTTATTTTCAAATATGTTATAAAGTTATTATTGACTATAGTCACCAGGGTTTTATTATTTCTATTTTTCCGTATCCACTAATAATTCCCACATGCCGCTCACTCTCTCACTACCCTTCCCAGCCTCTGGTTATCATCCTTCCACCGACTTTGTCCATGAGTTTGTTTTGATTTTTAGATCCCAGAGATAAGTGAGAACATGGGACTTTTGGTCATAAAACCTTTGCTATGGCCTATTCCCAGAATACTATATTCTGGTCTTTTGTTTACAGTTTTTTTAGTTTTAAGTTTTACATTTAGATCTTTAATCCATCTTAAGTTGATTTTTTTAAATGTGTTAGATGGAAGTTGTACAATTTCAATTTTCTGAATATAGCTAACCAGTTTTCCTAGTACTATTCATTGAATAGGAATCCATTCCACATTGCTTCTAATTATAGACTTTGTTAAAGATCAGATGGTTGTAAGGGTGCAGACTACAACCTTCTCTAACCTGTTCCATAGGTTTTGTGTAATGATTTTTTGTGTCAGAACTATGATGTTTTGGTTACTATAGCCTTGAAGTATAGTTTGTAAACCCCCAAAATCTGAGACAGGTCTCAGTTAATTTAGAAAGTTTACTTTGCCAAGGTTGAGTATGCACACCTGTGGCACAGGCCCAGGAGGTCCAAATGACTTCTGGCCAAGGTGGCAAGGGCACAGCTTGGTTTTATACATTTTAGGGAGACATAAGACATAATTAAATACGTGTGTAAGATTTACATTGGTTTAGTCTGAAATGATGGGATAACTCAAGGTGAAGGTGGGGAAACTTGAAGTGGAGAGGAGGCTTCCAGGTTATAGGTAGACAAGAGAGAAATGGTTGCATTCATTTTCCCGATTGGTCTTTCCAAATGAGGCAATCAGATATGAATTTATCTCAGCACAGGTATGACTCTGAATAGAATGAAAGGCTGGTTTGCCCTAACCAGTTTCCAGCTTGACTTTTTAGCTCAATAATTTTGGGTCCCCAAGATTTATTTTCCTTTCATATTTTTTCCTTTTTCTTTTAAAAAAACATATGCTAAATGCCCCAATCAAAAGACATAGACTGGCAAACTGAATAAAAAGCCAAAACCCATTGGTGTGCTGTATCCAGGAAACCCATCTCATATGCAAAGATACACAAAGGCTAAAAATAAAGGGATGGAGGAAGATTTACCAAGCAAATGGAGAGCAAAAAAACAAAACAAAAAAAAAGCAGGAGTTGCAATTCTCATCTCTGATAAAATAGACTTCAAGCCAACAAAGATCAAAAGAGACAAAGAAGGACATTACATAATGGTAAAAGAATCAATGCAACAAGAAGAGCTAACAATCCTAAATATATACACATCCAATACAGGAGCACCCAGATATAAAAGTTCTTAATGACTTACAAAGAGACTTAGACTCCCACACAATAATAGTGGGAGACTCGAACACCCCATTGTCAATATTAGACAGATGAATGAGACAGAAAATTAACAAAGATATACAGGACATGAACTCAGACCTGGATCAAGCAAACCTAATAGACATTTACAGAACTCTCCACCCCAAATCCACAGAATATACATTCTTCTCAGCACCACATCACACCTACTCTAAAACTGACCACATAATTGGAAGTAAATCACTCCTCAGCAAATGCAAAAGAACGGAAATCATAAAAAACAGTCTCTCAGATCACAGTGCAATCAAGTTAGAACTCAGAATTCAGAAACTAACTCACAACCGCACAGCTTCATGGAAACTGAACAACTGGCTCTTGAACAAACTGGATAAACAATGCAATGAAGGTAGAAATAAAGATGTTCTTTGAAACAAATGAGAATGAAGACACAACATACCAGAATCTCTGGGACACATTTAAAGCACTCTCTAGAGGAAAATATATAGCAATAAATGCCCACATGAGAAGCAAGCAGAGATCTAAAATTGACACCCTATCGTCAAAATTGAAAGAGCTAGAGGAGCAAGATCAAAAACACTCAAAACCTAGCAGAAGACAAGAAATCACTAAGATCAGAGCAGAACTGAAGGAGATAGAGACACGAAAAACCCTTCAAAAAATCAATAAATCCAGGAGCTGGTTTTTTGAAAAGATCAACAAAATAGACCACTAGCCAGATTAATAAAAAAGAAAAGAGAAAATAATCAAATAACATAAAGGGGATATCACCACAGATTCCACAGAAATTCAAACCATCATCAGAGATTATTACAAACAACTCTATGCACATAAGCCAGTAAATCTGGAAGAAATGAATAAATTCCTGGACACTTGCATCCTCCCAAGCCTAAACCAGGAAGAAGTTGAAACCCTGAATAGACCAATAACAAGGTCTGAAGTTGAGGCAGCAATTAAGAGCCTACTACCCAAAAAAAGCCCAGGCCTAGATGGGTTCACAGCTGAATTCTACCAGATATACAAAGAGGAGCTGGTACCATTCCTTCTGAAACTATTCCAAACAATTCAAAAAGAGGGACTCCTTCCCAAATCATTTTTTTTTAATATATATACTTTTCATTGCATTTTAGGTTTGGGGGTACATGTGAAGAACATGCAAGATTGTTACATAGGTACACACATGGCAGTGTGATTAGCTGCCTTCCTCCCCATCACCTGTATCTGTTATTTCTCCCCATGCTATCCCTCCACAACTCCCCACCCCCTGCTGTCCCTCCCCTTTTTCCCCCCGACAGACCCCAGTGTGAGATGCTCCCCTCCCTGTGTCCATGTGTTCTCATTGTTCAACACCCGTCTATGAGTGAGAATATACGGTGTTTGGTTTTCTGTTCCTGTGTCAGTTTGCTGAGAATGATGACTTCCAGGTTCATCCATGTCCCTACAAGGGATGCAAACTCATCGTTTTTGATGGCTGCATAATATTCCATGGGGTATATGTGCCACATTTTCGCTGTCCAGTCTATCATCGATGGGCATTTGGGTTGGTTCCAGGTCTTTGCTATTGTAAACTGTGCTGCAATGAACATTCGTGTGCATGTGTCCTTATAGTAGAATGATTTATAATCCTTTGGATATATACCCAGT
>PVKV010032851.1:0-19353 GCA_004027835.1 Alouatta palliata
TGTGATTTGCTGCCTTCCTCCCCATCACCTGTATCTGTTATTTCTCCCCATGCTATCCCTCCCCAACTCCCCACCCCCTGCTGTCCCTCCCCTTTTTCCCCCCGACAGACCCCAGTGTGAGATGCTCCCCTCCCTGTGTCCATGTGTTCTCATTGTTCAACACCCGTCTATGAGTGAGAATATGCGGTGTTTGGTTTTTTGTTCCTGTGTCAGTTTGCTGAGAATGATGGCTTCCAGGTTCATCCATGTCCCTACAAAGGATGCAAACTCATCATTTTTGATGGCTGCATAATATTCCATGGTGTATATGTGCCACATTTTTGCTGAAGCTTTTAACAAACTTTCACTCCTGCTCTTAAACTTACCCTGATCTCTTCTGCTGCCATATACCCCTCAGTCATACCTCTCAGTCAAATTCTTCTAAAGAGGCAAGAATTGAGGTGCTACAGATCCTTATAGATTTGTTGCTGGTAACATGTAAACACTAGAAATACCAAGTATTAAACATACGATTCAACTATATGATTTTACATCTTTTAGGTTTTCCTAATAATAACATTCTTTATGGTTCTAAATGTGTTTAAAATCATTTTATGTGGATATTTCTTGTGTTTTAAGTGAAAACTTCCTCTTTATCTTCTGAAGGTTTTCTGAAAACTCAACTGACAAAAAGCTGACTAATAGGAGAAAAGACACAAATTTATTGATGTGCAGAGAGAAAAATCACAGAGTTATTATTCCATTACTAGTGAGGTACAGAAGAGTATGCGCTTTTTTCCATAGGGGAGAGGAAAGATGAGAAATACAGACATTTCTTTTGAGGGACAGTAAATCATTAGAAAGAATAAATGGACTTAGGAGGCAGGAGGCAGACACTTTGCCAAGGTGATGAGTGGAGCTGCTCATGAGGAAAGATTGTTTTATGAAGATAAAATCCCCCAGGTAATCATGTGAAGCTGCCCTTGGAAGAATAGATAAAAAGTCTGTCTTGGCATGGTAGGAGACTCCTACTCTCTTCTCTTTTCTAGGGGTTGATCGTTCTTGGTTATTTGGTAAGATTCCCAGGGAGGGATCCTTAAGAAAATTGTGTTTAAGCTTTCTTAGATAAGGAAACTCCAGAGAGAGCTCCTACTGATGCCTCTGGAAAGAAGATCAGAGAAACAGGGAGAAGAGGGAAAAGTCAGAGATCACGGTTCTGAGACTCCATTCTGAGGCCTTATTTTCGAAGCACTTAGCATGCCAAAGCGCCATAAACTGCTTGTTTTTCAGTGTTTTCAAAACTTAAAGAATACAAGCCAAATGTCAATCTTACAGTGTGTTTATGATACATAGTAGATATACAATATACACAATATATTGTCTGTAAGATCATTTATATTGATATGCTACAGTACAAATATTGAAACGACTTCTCTAAACTAATAATTTCTCTTGGATTTCAACTTATTTGGATATGTACTCAGAATTGGGATTCCAAATAATTCTATTTTTAATTTCTTGAGAAATCTGCATACTACTTTTCACAGTGACTATTAGTCCACCAATTTATAGTTCCAGCAACACTGTACAACGTTTCTCTTTCTTCTTCACATCCTCACCAACAACTTTTATCTTGTTTTTGATAATAGCTTTTCGAACAGGTGTGAGGTGACATTTTATTGTGGTTTTGCTTTGTATCTTCCTGATGATTACAGATTTTGGCACATTTTCACTAAGTCATTAAAAAGTTTAATGAATCCCATTTTATCTTTTCTTACTCCTTATACTTTATTAAAGTATATTTTTCATGCATTTCATGCTTTATTAAGGAAATGAGATTTTCCATGTTAATTGTAAAGCAGTATTAGCAGAGTGCACCATGTATTTTTTTTTTTTGGTTGAATTAACATCACATACTTTAACATACTATTTCTTTGTCTCAATTTTTGTTATATTGATATTTGATTCTAAGGACTTGATGAAGTATAGATTCAGGTCGTTTTGGCAAAAGTCCTTGATAGAGGGTATTGTGTTCTTCTATTGTGTTTACGTCTCTTTCCTTTTGTGATATTACCAGTTGATATTAAATGCCTAGATCCATTATTTTGTTAGGCACTGATAATTAGTATATTTTAAGCCTATTCCGTTTTATCATTTATTAGTTGAAGTGTTTTTATAATGACGTACTTGTTTCCAGTTCTTATTTTGGTTCTATAGGTGTACAGTTTCTAAAAGAAAGGATCTTTTCTTTTTATTTACAGATTTTAAAAACAACTAGCTATTTTCCTTGAATCCTCCAACATTAACCAATTGGTTCATGTTGTTTTTAGAATTATTATGACTAAAACTGTTAAACATGTTAATGTATTTGATCCATGGCACTTATTACTCTTTTCGAGGCTCCAATAGTACTGTCTTTGATCAGTGGGAGCCTTTTCAAGTTGACTTCTGGATCTTTTGACATGACTTTAGGAATATCATTTCTTTTGACTTCCCTGCTATCTGATATAACAACTTTTTTCATGTTTATCTGGTACATATTATGATGCAGATCTGAAGTCAGCCATTTTTCTAAGGAACCCTGATTTCATATAATAGAATGTTGTTTGTGGAGGCCACAACCTGAGAGCTAGAATGATGGTTTCTTCTTTTCAGTGTTTTCCTAAGTCTTCCCAATACGCAGAACTAATACTTTTAACATTTAAAATAAATATTGTTGAAATATATATACAAAACGTACAAATCATAAGACTTTTAGCTTAGTGAATTTAGACAAATTGAGTATGACTATGTGACTAGAACATATTTCAAGAAGCCAAACACTGTTAGCAACACAGAAGTCCTAACTGGGTAATTACCAGTCAGAAAATTCCCCAAAAGAGAAGCACTACCTGAGTTGCAACATCATAGATTAGCATTTTCTCTGCAAAATCAGAATTTTATCATGAATTTTAGTAGCAAATGGGTTTAAGTGGCTAGTGGTTTGCACAGCCACTCTTCTGATTTCCAAACATATAATTTGTTCCTTATTCACGTTTAAGCATACCTCTACTTAATGGAAGACAATGCAAACTCCTGTCATGTCCCTGCATCCAGGTGAAGTCCAGGATCTCTGGTGAATACTGATGGAGAAGGTAATCTTCAGATGTAGATGGTTTTCTTCATATGTGGCAACTTGGTAACTATGATTGTAGGGATATTGAGGAAGTAGTGCGATATGTGACTCTCAAGATGAAATGATGGTGTAGAGCCAGGATATGGCACTATAAATCCTAGCTGAAAGAGCAATTATAATGTCTATGTCATTTTTCTTTTCTTTTCTTTTTATTATCATCATTATTATTTTTGAGATAGAGTTTTTCTCTGTCACCATGCTGGAGTGCAGCGGTACAATCTTGGCTCACTGCAACCTCAGCATCCTGGGTTCAAACAATTCTGCTGCCTCAGCCTCCTGAGTAGTTGGAATTACAGGCACCTGCCACCATGCCTGGCTAATTTTTGTATTTTTAGTAGAGACCAGATTTTACCATGTTGGCCAGGCTGGTATCTAACTCCTTATCTCAGGTGATCCTCCTGCCTTCGACTCCCAAAATGCTGGGATTACAAGCACGGACTACCTCACCTGGCCAATGTCATTTTTCAATTAAGATGATTTCCCCGAGTTATGTTTTCAGATCTATTAATTTTTTATTGAAAAAACATTTATTTTTAAAATGTTTGTAATATACTTGTTTTATAGATTCATCAAAATAATAATTTTAGAATGTAAACATTAAATAGCTATCTATATATTATAACATATAAATAATACTATATATTTATAAATATATGATAATATATTATTTATATATTATATAATATCTATATATAATTATATAGATATAGAATTTAATTATTTATGATGCAATATCTTTACCATTAACAATTGGGAAGATGAATGTACCTTCTTCTTGTAATGTGAAGACTGTGGTGGGCAGACTGCAGAGGAAAGACCAGCTAATCAGTGATGGACTTGCCAATTTTGAAATGCATATTAAAATTTATGAAATGATATTAAACTGGCTGCTGGATTTATGAATGTCAAATTTAAGAAAGAGAAAAACCTGACAAGATATATAAATTTGGGAGTCATCAGCAAATAGACAGTAATCAATATCATGAGATTAGATGCACTCACCAAAAAATGAAATGTACGTAAAAAAAAAATGGTGATCAAGAATTGAGTCATGGAGCATTACAACATTAAGACAAGGGAAAGAAAAAATTACTAAGGAGAGTCAGAAGGAGCAATTAATGAGGTAGAACTGCATTTATCACATTTATTGAAAGCCAGGTGAAGAAAAGTTTTCAATAGACAGGAAATAGTTTTGTAAAATAGTTTTGATATACCAAAAAGAAAAGCATTTGGAACCAACCATTTGATATAGCACACAGAGTTCTAAATAGTATTTATAATAAACAGTAGGGCAAAAGATTGATCATTATAAATATAGAGAACATGAGGGGAAAGGCAAAAGGGAAATGCAAAGGGGAACAATAAAATGAGGCCGTTACCAGGATTTGTAAAAAACATTGTTTTTTAAAGTGAAAAAATAATATAACTTTTTTATGAGAGAGATAATTGTGTATAGAGCAAACACAAAATAAAATAAATTGTGAGTTACATGGATAAAGTTTTTGAGTAGACAAAGCAAGTAAGAGCTAATTTAAAAGTACAAAGATTAAGATGTGAACAGACATCTCACCAAAGAAGATATATAGATGGTAATTAAGCATATACAAAAATGTTCAACATCATATATCATTATGGAATTGAAAATTAAAACAAGATATTATGACACAACTATTAGAATTGCTGAAATCTAAAACTTTATCAACATCAAATGCTGATTAGGATATGAAGCATCAGGAACATTAATTCTTTGCTGGTGGGAACAGCCACTTTAGATGATAGTCTGGAAGTTTTTACAAAGCTCGGCACAGGGTGAATATGAGATCTAGTAATCTCGCTCCTAGATATTTACCCAAGCAAAGTGAAAACATATGTGCACACAAAAACTTATGTGCACACAAAACTTACACATGAATGTTTATAGCACTTTTACTCATAATTGCCAATAGTCGTAAGCAACTAAGCTGTATGATATCATACATACATTATGTATGATACTGTAATGCACATACAGAACATTATGCATTTGTTTACACTCAGAACTTGTACAACTCAAAAAGTAAACTCTATGAACTTTAGTAACAATGTATCAATATGTTTAATCAATTATGATAAATGTACTAAAATAATTCAAGATGTTAATAATAGGAAGAATTGTGAGGAGGTGAAGAGTGGGTGTGAGAACTCTAATTTCCACACATTGTTTTCTGTAAGTCAAAATCTTTTCTAAAAAATTAAAGCCTATTAAAAACAAAGCTATAATGAACGTATAATTTTATTTTCTTAAGTGGAAGAATTATCTTCTGACATAAGCAGAAATCATAACAGATGGGAAATCAGTACATTTGAGTGTAGATTCTGATAGATGAGGAGATACAGGGATAGATAATGGTGGAAATTGTTTTGATTGCTTCAAATTTTCAGCAAAGAAATAAAACATCTTAATCTCAGAGTAAGAATATTTAAGTATCAGAACTTTGAGATAAGAAAAGAATATGTAAAATAATCCCTTAACCAAGTAGAAAAGTCAGTGCATTAGGTAATTATGGTATAATCGCAATGCAATTAAGGGCTCAGTTGAAATCTGGGGTTTTGGTTTCAAAGCAAGATCAGTCAATATGGTTTTATATGACTTTTTTCCTCAAGATATATCTAGATGTATGTTACATGTGTAGAATAGACAGGCATTGAGTTTTACCAGAGGTGTGGTTCTGCAAAGCAAATACGATAAAATATGAGGTGAAAAGAGATAATAAAGTACATGAAAGAAAGAAATTTTAATAAATTGACATATGTATTAGTTTGATAAGACTGCCATAACAAAATGACAGAGACAGAGTGGCTTATAAAACAGAACATTTTCTTTTCTTATATTTCTGGAGGCTGCAAATCTAAGACTAAGGTTTCATGTGTTTAAGGCTTCTCCTGAGGCCTCTCTCCTTGCCTTGCAGATAGCCACCCTCTCTGTGTTCTAACAAAGTTTTTCCTTGTGCACATGCATCCCTGGTGTCTTGTGTGTGTTCAAATTTCCTTTTACATGGACACAAGTCAAACAGAACTAATTTAATCATATTACCTTATTAAAGGCCTTATCTCCAAATGCAGTCACATTCTAAAGTTCTAGGGGTTAAGGCTTCAATATATGAATAGAAGGGGAGATACAGTTTAGCCCATAACACTCACCATTTTGAGTGCCCAAATTCATGTCTTTCTCACATTCAAAATGCATTTACTCCTTTTCCAATAGTTCAGAAGTCTTAAAAATCTAATTTAAAGTCCCAAAAATCTAATTTAAATCAAGTGTCAATGAAACTCAAGGTATGATTCATCCTGAGGCAAAATTCGTTTCCAGGTGTGAATCTGTAAAACTGAACACATTTTCTGCTTTCAAACTACAATGGTGGGATAGACATAGGAGTGACATTCTCATTCTGAAAAGGAGAGATTGGAAAGAAGAAATAATTCCTATGTCTTATTTCTTATTTCAAGCAAGTTCAACACTTAGCAGGACAAATTCCATTAGATTTTAAGGTCTGAGAATAATACTCTTTAGCCCAAGAATCTGTCCTTTAGGCCTGCCAGGGTGGCAGCCCCGTGCCTGCAGCCCAGAACAAGGGTAGCCTGGCTCATTGAAACTAAGAAGGGGTCAACCTCACCCCCTTGAACATCTGCTCTCTAAGTCAAGTGTAGAATTAGCAGGCCCAATAATCTCTAAATTACCTTTAGGGTTAATTCTTCCATTTATTAAAGGATAATACATGTTCACAGCCAGATAGCTCTATTGTTCCATCCCGTAAAATCTCAGAAGTCTGATACTCTTACTACATTTTGTCCCTTTTTGTCTTGTTTCGTCCAAGCTGGCAGGTATTTATGCGTATATAACCTCACAGTCTTTTCCTGGATTCTGCTGAGGCTGAACAGATCTATGGGTCATATCTGTAATCTACTGAGTGATTGATTGTCCACTTATACCCTTGGGGTTCTCTCCAGAACAAACTCTTATTTTCTGAAATATGGGTAGGCTGAGAATTTTTCAAATGTTCAAGTTCCTATTGCTTAACAATTTCTCCTTTAATTTATCTGTATTCTTTCACATTTTACTTTAAGCATAAAGGAAAAACAAGGCTATACCTTTAACACCTTTCTTAGTAATCTCAAGTTCATCATTTACCGTATTTACTTTGCACAAAACACTAGAATATGATTCAGCCAAGTTCTTTGCCACTTTATAAAAGGATTGCTTTTCCTCTACCTTCCAATAGAATGTGTATTATTTCTGTCTGGGAGCCTCACAAGATTTACCTTTAGTCTTTTTATTTCTGTCTGCAATCTTTATAATGAAATCTAGTCCTTTTCCAACATGTACCTCAAAACTCTTCCAATCTCCATTCATTGTTCATTTCCAAACCCACTGCCATATTTTAGGTATTAAAAATTATAGTAGCACCCAATTTCCTGGTACCAAATCTGTATTAGTCTGTAGGGCTGCCGTAACAAAATGTCCCAGACTAAATGGTTTAAACAACAGAAATATATTTCCTCACACTTCTACATGCTGGATGTCCAAAGTAAAGGTGTCAGTAAATTTGGTTTCTCCTGAGGCCTCTCTCCTTGCCTTGCAGATGACTGCCTTCTTGCTACGTCTTTACATGGTCTTTTCTTTGTGTTTGTGCATCACTTGGGTCTCCATATGTCTAAATTTCTCCCTCTTATAAGAAAACTAGTAAGATTGAATTCAAGCTCAACTATATGAAATTATTCAATCTTGATTACTTCTTTGAAAGTCCCAACTCCAAATTCAGAAGTATTGGGGATTCGGGCTTAAACATATAAATTTAGGGGTTGATACAGTTTAGCTGATAGCACCATACAATTTTAGTTTGTTAAGAATGGGGGAAAGGTCATCAAATAAAAAAAGATCCATGGATTAGAGTCATCTAATGTCAAAATTTGTTTTGAGTTATAGAGGAAGTGTGCTGTTCTTTGATGCTCAGAATTTGGGAGACTTGGAAATAAGATTATGAAGTCTTTTCAGTTCTTGATAATAGCATGGTATAACATATTTCTGTGAGCAACTGAGACAGAGAGGAAAACAAGTTCAGTAGGGGAAAGAAGTGCAAAGATATGAGAGGCCAGGGCCTTTGGAAAGACTATATATATTTTGAAATAACAAAAAAATGTAAGGGGAATTATATAGAATATAGTGTGTGAGCAGGTGATAAAATTATTGAGAAATAAGGACTAACATACTAAGGATATATATATATGTATATAATTGCTATAGATATATATATACATATACATGTGTATTATTGCTATATATACCATCTGTGTACATAGGTGTCATATGTGTATATATATATGATCAATAATATAATCTGTTTAATGATCTAATTTGATGTCACAAGATTCAAAACTGGGAACATTAGGGATAAAAGAAAAAGAGTTGTATGACAGTTATCAAAAAGAATTAAAGGGGACACCTACCATACCTACAGATAGGTGGAGGCCTGAGATTTGTGGGTCCCTTCAGAGAAATCAGAGTCCTGAGGGAAGAATTAGATTTTCTTTAGAGCAAGAAGGTATAGAAAATATTTAGGGAAGAGTTTTGATGATGATGATGATGTATGATTAATTTGCAGAGTTTTGGGAGTTGGGGATGGATAAATAATGGAATTAAATAGGATTCTTCTTGACATGTTTCAGAAGTTGAAGAGTGGTTGAAAGGTTTTAGGAATTGAGGAAGGGTTATGCAATAGGAATGTAAATAGCCATATATACATTAGTTTACAGAAGATGACAGATGACTTGGGATTCTGGACCTTCCTGTGATGACTAACATAAATAGGTAAAGGGCCTAATTAGCCTCATTAGATTCAAGGCTGATTGTTGTGTCAGGAGGTATTGTAGTAGTTAGAAGTGATCATTTCTAAAATTCCCCCTAAATATTTATTGATAGAGGCAGAAGTGTCTGGAAAAAACTTTTAATCCTCCTGCTCAGAGTTGATAATGGAGGTAAAAGTACTAGGGGAACCTTGTCTTAGTCCTGGTATAGGCTTCATATTGTTTAATTGGTAATTTCAATTTCAACTATTAATCTAGATCAGTTTAACTAAATTATCTGATTTTATGATTCAATTTTAGTCTGCATATAAGCTAATTATTTTACCCTGATAAAAGACATCATGACTGATAGATACATTTAGAGGTATAACATGAGATTCATATCTAGAGAAATTTAAAGATATACTGACAGGCTCTGCATAGTACATCTTAGGTTTTTTAAATGCCTTCATGAAAATCATTTGAAAGGCATGTCAAAATACTTTGTATCCACTACCTCTCAGAAGCAGGCATGTCTTTTTTTAAGTAGATTTTCCATGTATTTTTTTTAATGCAAAATATGGGATATTTGGTATATTTCTGGGACTTTTTAAATTAACCTTATACTCTGCTTGTTTCATACTGGGCCCTTGGAAAGGCAAAGGTCAACAGTTGTTCAGACTGCATTACAAGCATCCATGTCTTTTGACCCTTTTAGCCAAATTTATTCAATTGTTGCTGGAACTATGCATTTCAGGTCGGGATACAGTATGAATCTTGTGGCACACTTTGATGGAGGAGACACAAGGGGAACTCCTAGGTTTTAGGACACATAATCAAGTTATCATTCATTAAATAATGATTTTCTTTTTGGTAAATAACTCTTAGTTTGCTTTGGGTTGCTGTAAGAATTGAATGCCTAATCATAAAACAGCAAATGAAATCTAAGTTACCTATGATATAATGGGTGTAATATGATTCACTGATATGATACTTTCTGCTTGTTCACTCATATTTGAAAAATGTTCTATTCTCAAATGAAAATTATATTCACATGTCTATCTATCTGTACCTCTCTATATCAGACTGGGAATTATCAGATGCTAAAATGTACCCTTGATATTATTATGTGTTGACTTATTTTCTATCTTTCACACTAGAAAGGAAGTTTTTAGAGAGCAAAAACTTTGTCTTGTTCTTTGCCATATCACCAACAAGTAGAAAAGTATTTAGACTATGGTAATACATTTAAATATATATATATATATATATATATATATATATATATATATATATATATGGTAATTATATATGAAAACAAAAGGGAATTGCCTAAAGTGAATAGTCTGGGTCTAAACAGCCTGCATTCTAACATCCTCTAACAATCAAAGAAGGAGAACTAGACTCATTATAATAGTCTACATAAACATTTCCACATTCTGTCATCATTATCCAAAACTAATGGTTTTAACTAAAATGTTGAATATAGTATTTTACAGTATAATTAATAACCAGTTTTAAAAATTTTACCCTTTATGAAATTGCCTTAGGTTTCATTTACATGGCATGTGTTGAGTAATTAATTAAGCAGCTGCTTTTAAATCCATATCATATTATTTGACTTTATAACCTTCCATAATGATGATTATATTACCTACCATGAAAAAATCTTTTCTCTAGGTCTAATTTTGCATTTCCTGAAGTTTATTCTAACCATTCATTATTGTATTGTAGTATACTGTAAGAACAAACAGAAGATCTTTTTTTGTTTTTTTGTTTTTGTTTTTTCTGAGACAGAGTTTTGCTCTTGTCACCTAGACTGGAATGCAATGGCATGATCTTGGCTCACTGCAACCTCTGCCTGCCAGGTTCAGGAGATTCTCCTCCTTCACCCTCCCATGTAGCTGGGATTACAGGTGACTGCCACCATGCCTAGCTAATTTTTGTATTTTTAATAGAGACAGGGTTTCACCATGTTAGCCAGGCTGGTCTCGAACTCCTGACCTCATGTGATCCACTTGCCTCGGCCTCTCAAAGTGCTGGGATTACAGGCATGAGCCACTGTGCTGATCCAATTTTTATATTTCCTACTAACAATAAGGCCTTTCCATTTTTTAAATCACATAATCAAAAAGCACTCTATATCATTTTTAATACAGAAAAAAGATACTGTGATATTCCATGACATCATATTTAAACAGCTCCCAGAGTTCCCTTTTACCATATTTTGAAGTAGAGATCTTACTACTTTTTATGAATTCTGTTGAATTTTTCAACCATAGAGTGTCTTCCTTGGGCATCTGTGTCCATCTAACAATACACAAAGTCAAGTTCATAAGGAGACTTGTGACATGGCTTACATTTTACTAGGGTTTCTCTAGTCACACTCAGAATAAATTAGGATAATAACATTAATAATGATATCAAATGGCATTAATTGTGAACCTCCCATGTACCAGATATTGTGCTTTACAATTTATATTTATCACTTTATTGTGATGCCTATTATAGAATAGGTACTAATATTGCCTCATAGCTTAGGTGAGTGCAGGAGCCCATAATCACAGTCAACAAGTCAAATAAATAGTATTACAACTCAGGGTGACTTTGTGCCCAGTATTAAACCAATCTTTTACAGCCAAGAGAAAAGTTAGATGTCTAGAGATGTATTACTCATATAATTAAATCAAATATTTATGACCCTTCAAAAACATTAATAAAATAATAAATGTTACTTATTTAATAAAAGAAAATCTGTGTCTGGATATCCCACGTGTTAAGCACATGATAGTAATGAAGCTATTGTTAATTTTTGTTTAACAAATGGCTTACTATGTCATTTATGCATATCATGGACTGCAAATTTGCATCTCTGATTGAGTTTTGGTAAATCAATCTAAATCTATCCTCACCAATGAAAAGCACAGATTTGATCATTACTGTCATGTTTAATCACAGACTACAGTGCATTTTTAAGAGTGCATGAATAAAAAATAGTGCACAAGTTAGTGTCTTTTTTACCAGTATTATGTATGTTTCAAATCTCCACTTACTGCACAAGGGTAATGGTTCATATTTCTCAGGACCTGGTGTCCTGACTTGATTTTCAGCATTCCTACAGGTATGAGAACACTTTAAACAATCATGTAGTACAATACTCGAGCCTTCATTGATTACAGTGAAAAAAAAAGAACATTGTACCCTTTGTAAAAAGCAAAAAACACAGGACTGATTAATTTTATATTTTTCACTTCTGTCATGCCTGGCCATATTCAAAAATGTAGTTATTTTTCCTACCTACCTGTTTCTTCATTGAATAGGAAGCATTCCTAGAGAAGAATCATATAAATATACAGATTATCAGATCTATTTGGGTGAGACTCTCTAACTTTGTTTCTCTAGTCAACTTTTATCTCATGTTTTTAAGTGCCATCCTCATTTTCCCTGGGTACCATGAAAATACCACATTCAATCATTAAATAATGTTCTCTTACTTTATTTTTTGGAAGAATATTTTCGCTACTCCCTTGCCTTAACCAAATTCTGGCTCTTCTGTGTGGGCACTGCTTCCCTTGGGCTGTGTAGTGTATTGGCACTATGTACACTACATAAAAGCTTGGATGCAAATAGATAATTTTCAGACTACTCCAAATGTTGATTTCAAGCTATTCTGCTTCCATCCCTTGCTATCTTATTTACCAATCACTACACTTCTTGATTACCATCCACCATTTCCCTGGACTCTGAAGACTTTAATAAGTGATTCTTCTTTTTACATGTGAATGCCAACTACTAATCCAAGGAACACAATGCTCAAATGAAATTTCTTCCAATTATCACTCATATTTTATTGATACTTCCAATGCTACCTTTTTATTATTTCATTAGACTTAAATAAGAATGCCCCCCCATGCACTTCTTATGACGAAGACAAATGCAGATAATGTTTACCTCATAAATTTTGTTTTAAAGAGAGTCATTAGAGAAAAAAATTGAGGAAAAAACCCTGAGGTATCTGGCTTGAGCTGAGAGAATAAGAAAGAGGAGACAGATTTTTTTTAAAAAATAAATCCTCTTATCAGCAGTTACCATGAATTATTTTTAAATTTTAGGATTCAAAACAATTGTTATGCATCTGAAATACTAATGCTTTCTATTTTACTAACACAATTTCTTGGGTATATATATACCTTATCAACTGAAATTCTCTACTCTTGAAATCTTATTCCACCTGACACTTAACATCATATCTTTTTATCCTTTTACTCATTGACTTTCAGTTCACTATATTTTGACATTCAGTTTCTTTAGCTTGTTTTAATCACTTGCTTTCTGAGTGCTCATGGGATATTTACTTAATTCTGTGTGCTTCATTTAACTCTGTAAAATGTTTGATAATCAAATTTATATGTTTGCTACGAAGATTCAGGAATAACAATAAGAACAGTTCTTAGCACACAGTAATTATTAAATGATTCTTACCTATTTACATTAGTCAGACTATTCATATCATCATTATTTTATTATTATATCTCTTCTCCAAATTAGTCCTTTCCTCACTTCTCTTCTTTCTTCACCAAATTCTCTAGTGTTTGCATATTCTCTTTTTGCATGTTCAACTACCATGCTCATTTTACCTCTTCTTGGACCCTTGTAGCAAATTGCTTCTAATAAATCAATTTAATTAATATAAATTACTTGTTCTGTTTCCATACCTACACTTCTAAGAAATTCCACAAAAAAAAAAACTACACAACAAAAATGCTACAGTCATTATAAATTCGTGATTTCCAAAATCTGCTGTTAGTTCAACACTACTTGGCAATTTGATTACAAGTCACGAATCAGTCTTCATTAGTCCCTTTCGTAGTGACTGCAGACTCTCACTATGTTCTCAAGTCTTTTGTATATCATTTTCTCCCCATTATCCATAGTATGTAAAATGAAAACAGACACCAACTCACTGAATTTTATATACCTCTCATTTATGAATTCGTGTACCCTTGAATTCATGGATATTTTCTATTTTCCTTGAGATGGAGGAAAAGTTGCTTCTCTGAAGTCTAAGTTATTTCCCTGGTTTTATTTTATCGCAGCCTCTTTCAATGTTCTCTTGGAAGCTACTCATGTTTGTTTTTTTTTTTTTTTTTTGCGTTGAAATAAACAAGCTCCAATGTATTTCCATTAAGAAAAAAAGAGAAAAAAATAATGTTAACTATTTTTCCTTCAAGTTCCTACTCTTTGCTGTTACAGTCAAACAATGAGCAAGAGAGATCTTTGGTCACTACCCTTATTTTCTCAAAATATATCTACACCTCAATTGTCAGCAGTCTTTTTTCTACTTATTCTATTTACTCTTCCACTAAGTGTATTTTGGTAAAATTAGTTTATTGGAACATTATTTATAACGGGGACTAACCTGTGATAAACATTACAAAGTATCTCTCTACTTCTCTCTCTCTTTATTTATCTGTCAAGGGCTTTGACCTCCAAATTCAAATTCATTTTGAGAGACAAAATAAGCATTTTTAGAGCAAAAATACATGATGCTATATTCTCCACCCTGTCTCTTTTCACTGCATAGAAGAAGCTCAGGAATAACCGGAGATGGTATAATGTTTTCATCTAAACTGAATGTGGCTGATGAAACTTTCTGATGCTGCCTTAGAAAGGTGTTGTTTTTGTTTTAGATTATGGTAGCAATTCCAAAATTATGAATATTAGGAGAACTTTCTTCAGTGTGGTATTTTTTAGCTTATTCCTTGCATGGCATTATAGAACCTTGTAATATAATATAGTGTCTGTCAGTCTGTTCCAATCGCAAGGCTTGAGGGGTTATGCTGAGCGTTGTTAATGGCTGCTGTGGCTGATAGGGGCCACGTAGACCTCACAGATCTCAGAAGCAGCATTTTCAACCAGTCATAAAATATAACCCAAATATATATTTTTAATTAATTTATTTTCAATCTATTTAAATCTCATTGAAGGGCTTAAAATTTTAAATTTCAAGGTTCTAAGACATAAACCTGACATATACATTAGAGCAATAATTAATTTTACTTACAAATTTATAAGATAGCTAACATTATTACCTTCATTCTATAGAGAAGAAAATGTATAACTTTCAGATATAAATGCTAAAGATGACTCAGCTGGCCATTGCTAGAACTGAACCCAGATCAATCTGATTTCAAATAATTTGTTTCTATGATACTGAAATAAGATATGATGTTTTATTTAACACAGTGCATATCTGGCCAATAGCAACAAGTTAAATAGGGTTCTACACAATTTCTGTTACCTAGTAAATAATTATAATAAGATGCTTTCTTATATTTACAAAATGGTTTAAATATTACAAAGGTCTTTTAAAATTCTGGTTTTATTTGAATCTCAGTGCACTTCTGTAATGTACACAGACTAGATACTAACATTTTCATTTTTCAGATAGAATACAGATATTTGTATACCTAAATAAATTTCAACATGATTAGCAAGTGGTACAGTTATTTGAGTTTTTGCATTTTCCCCACAAAATCAGAGTGATTTAAGAGAAACAATTATTTTATTTTATTATTTTTGCCATAAGCTCTTACTTTGTCACCTAAGCTAGACTGCAGTGATATGATCAGAGCTCACTGCAACCTCGACTTCCCTGGCTCATGTGATCCTCTCACTTCAGCTTCCCAGGTGGCTGGAACTACAGGCACATTCCACCACACCTGGCTAACTTTTGTAATTTTTGTTGAGATAGGTTTTCATCATGTTGCCCAGGCTGGTCTCAAATTCCTGGACTCAAGTGATTCTTCTGCCTCAACCTTCCAGAGTGCTAGGATTACAAGTGTGAGTCAGTGCACCTGGCCAAACAACAATTTTATATTTCACTCATAACATAGAATAAGAAGGGCAATATTGTAAAATAAATGTTCTTACATAGTACTACTTGATAGTATCAATCCTCTTGTATCTTTTCATTTTCCTTTAGCTTTAAGCAAAAATTTTTAAGAAGTTTTTCTAAAAAAATGTGTAAAGAAGTTAGATATATTGCTATCTCTAAAATGGAAGATTCATTAATTTAAAAAAAGGTGGAACAAATGCTGATTTTTAGTCAGAATCTAAGTGATAAAGCGGCCTATTTAATGTTTATAGCTATAGATGCTTTAGATAGCTGTTTCTTACATAAGCCATCATATTGTAATCCAATGTGAACTAACATTATGGTCCAGAGAGTTTGTGCAAACCACCCACCAGTAGAAAAATGTCAAAACAAAAGTAGCTAGAGCTGTTTGTATCCACCTCCTCTGTCATTCCAGTCAGCAAGAGTGGTGTCTTTATAATGCCAAAAAACAAATAAATAAAAGCGAGAAAGAAAAGAAAAGCAAAAGAAAAAGAAGAAAACAGTTTGCTTTTTCCTTCGAAGATGAAAATGTGATTGCCCATACACTATATTGAATACTACGAGAAGGCAGAAAGAAGATAGTTGTGGTGATACTATGCACCTTAACTCATGTTCCTTTTTGAAAATCATGAAACACAAAGGTGGAGATGGAGAATACACATCCCAAAAAGTAGCGATTAATTTAATACTACAATATTACCTTCTTCGTTAATTGAATATCAACATATTATGACTTCTAATATTGATGGTCTTCTTATGTACTTTAATATTATTATTTAAATTATCTTTGAATAGAAGTGTATGAGTGTTCTCTTTACATTTGTGAGTTTAGATTACTAGGACTTTTAACTTTGAGACATAAGCATAATTAAATAATTAATAAATATTCCCTTCCAACTACAAGAAAGACAGTATGCTAGTAGAAGAATGAATGATCAGTTATATGAGTTCATAGCATCCAAGTTCAGATGTTTCCATTTTCACTCTTGAATTAGGTTAACACAAGAGTCTGAAACTAAGGAATTTAAACACACACACACAAACACACACTGGAAATAGAAATACAACATTTTGAGATAAAAATATTGACAGCGTGGCTGGGCGTGGTGTCTCATGTCTATAATCTCAGCACTTTGGGATGCCAAGGCAAACAGATCATGAGGTCAAGAGATAGAGACCATCCTGGCCAACATGGTGAAACCCTGTTTCTACTAAAAATACGAAAATTAACTCAAGACGGATTAAAGACTTAAATATAAGACCTAAAACCATAAAAATCCTAGAAAAAAACCTAGGGAATACCATTCAGGACATAGGCATGGCCAAAGACTTCATGACTAAAACAACAAAAGCAATGGCAACTAAGGCCAAAATTCACAAATGCAATCTAATTAAACTAAAGAGCTTCTGCACAGCAAAAGAAACTATCATCAGAATGAACAGGCAGCCTACAGAATGGGAGAAAATTTTGGCAATTTATCCATCTGACAAAGGGCTAACATCCAGAATCTACAAGGAACTTAGACAAATTTACTACAAAAAAGCAAACAACCCCATCAAAAGTGGGTGAAGAATATGTATAGACACTTCTCAAAAGAAGACATTTTTTACGGCCAAGAAACATATGAAAGAAAGCTCACCATCACTGGTCGTTATAGAAATGCAAATAAAGACTACAATGACATATCAGCTCATGCCAGTTAGAATGGCGATCATTAAAAAGTCAGGAAGCAACAGTTGCTGGGGAGGATGTGGAGAAATAGAAATGTTTTTACACTGTTGGTGGGAGTGTCAATTAGTTCAACCATTGTGAAAGACAGTGTGGTGATTCCTCAAGGATCTAGAACTAAAAATACCGTTTGACCCAGCAATCCCATTGCTGGAAATATACCTAAGGGATTATAAATCATTTTATTATAAAGACACATGCATACATATGTTTATTGCAGTACTATTCACAATAGCAAAGACCTGGAACCAACCCAAATGGCCATCAATGATAGACTGGATAAACAAAATGTGGCATATATGCATGACAGAATACTATGCAGCCATAAAAAAGGATGAGTTCATGTTCTTTGCAGGAACATAGATAAAGCTGGAAACCATCATTCTCAGCAAACTAACATAAGAACAGAAAACCAAACACCACAGGTTCTCACTCATAAGTGGGAGTTGAACAATGAGAACACATGGACACAGGGAGGGGAATATCACACACCAGGGCCTGTTAAGGGGAGAGGGGGACGGTGAAGGATAGCATTAGGATAAATGCCTAATGCAGATAATGAGTTGATGGGTGCAGCAAACCAGCATGGCACATGTATACCTATATAACAAACCTGCATGTTCTGCACATGTATCCCAAAACTTAAAGTATAATTGAAAAAAAAAAAAAGATACATACTGATGGGAAAAACAACGACAACAACAAAAGAAGAATTAGAAAGCCATCTACTGGGTATTATGTTCACTATTTGGGTGACAGGTTTACTGGAAACCCAAATCTCAGCATCATGCAAAATATCCCTGTAATGAATCTGCACATGTTGAAACCCCCGAATCTAAAATTTTTGAAAAGGCACACACTTTCTCTGGGGACATTGTCATGTCTGTGGATGATGCCTGGGATTGCTGCAGCCTCTCATCACCAGCCTAAGAATAAAGCCAATGCTAAGAGGATGACTGGGCCAAGAAATCACAGAGAAGGACAATCTGACACTGTGTGCCTAGAACCTGCTCTGCCTCAAGATGTCTGACACTGTGAAATAATGAATCCCCTTATTGTCCAAGATAGTTTAACCTGAGTTTTCTAAGCCTTTTTGCAGGCAGAGGGTAAATCCCTGGGACTTTTACCCTCCCCACAAAAAAAACCCCATAAATAAAAAATACAAAAATTAGTCAGGCACATGCCTGTAATCCCAACAACTTGGGAGGCTGAGGCAGAAGAATTGCTTGAATCCCGGAGGCAAAGGTTGCAGTGTGCTGAGATCAGGCCACTGCACTCCAGCCTGGTGACAGAGTGAGACTCCATTTAAAAGAAAGAGAGAGAGAGAGAGCTTAAAGATTCAAATCCTTTTATTCAGAGAAAGGAATTCAACATCACTGTTAGTTTTCTCACCTATAAAATAGAAACACGAGTATCATTGTTTTATAAATTAATTATTGCCGCATTCTTAAATACAGCCTGAATTATTTACCAATAGTTGTGCTCTAAGATATTCTAATTTTGTTGAATTCTGTTGCTATTACTTTTAAATCTTTCATTTCTGTTTGTATGTATTTTTTTTTTTATATATACTTTTTATTGCATTTTAGGTTTGGGGGTACATGTGAAGAACATGCAAGATTGTTACATAGGTACACACATGGCAGTGTGATTTGCTGCCTTCCTCCCCATCACCTATATCTGGCATTTCTCCCCATGCTATCCCTCCCCAACTCCCCACCCCCTGCTGTCCCTCCCCTTTTTCCCCCCAAC
>PVKV010032852.1:0-19343 GCA_004027835.1 Alouatta palliata
TCTCTGTAATGGCGGGCTGCCTCAGCAATGGCAAACTACCTCCGTAGTGGTGGACTGCCTCGGTAATGGTGGACTCTCCTCCCCCACAGAGCTAGAGCATCCCAGGTTCAGCTGTGCTTGCTGTAAAACTCTCAATCCAGAGCGTTTCTGATTGCTGTTTTTTTTTTTTTTAATGTAGGGGTGGGACCAGCCAAGCCTGATCACCTGGCTTCCTTCCTCAAAGCCCTCTTTTTCTTCTTCTTCTTCTTCTTTTTTTTTTTTTTTTTGGTTGAACGGTCGACTCTCTCCCAGGTGTTCAGTCACCCATTGAAAAGGCACTGGGATCTGTGTAATTTCCCATGCGGCAACCCACTGTGCTGGCTGAAACAGCCACGCTGAGATTCATGGTGCATTTTTGCCTGGGAATCTCCTGGCCTGGCTCCCTTTTTCAGTCCCCTTTTTAATCAGATAAATGGGCAACTCTGTCTCCCAGTAGCTCCAATTGTCAGCTAAAATGGCACCTGGGCCCGTGTATTTTGTACGGAGAACCGGCGTGCCAGGGTGCCAGCAAAACAGCCATGCAGGTGAAAAAAGCTGTGCTGGCCAAACAGCCACACCAGCCAAAACAGCCACGCTGGTGACCCATGGGGCTCCTCCACCTGGGAATCTCCTCGTCTGTGAGCAATAAAAATCCGTCTGGAAATGCGGCATCCACTCACTCTCTGTGCTTTCACTGGGAGCTGTAATCCTGAGCTGCTTCTAATCGGCCATCTTGGATCCCTCTAGTTGGTCATTATTTCTTAAAATATTTTTTCTTCCCCTTTCTCTTTCTCCTCTCCTTCTGAAACTTCCATTATGTGCTTGTTAGCACACTCAGTGATGTTCCACCGGTCTCTTAAATTCCGTTCATTTTTCTTTATCTTTTTTCTTTCTGCTCCTAGAATTGGATAATTTTAAGTAGTCCTGTCTTCAAATTTACTGTTTCTTTCTTCTGCCTGGTCAGGTCTGCTGCTGATCTTGTCTACTAATTATTTTTCATTTTACTTATTGTACTTATCAGCTTCAGAATTTCTGTTCAGTTACTTTTTATAATTTGTATTTCTTTATTGATATTTAATATTTATTTAGGCTTTTTCTTAGCTCTTTGTGTAAAAAACAAGGAAGTTACTAATCTTTGTATAATAAATCCAACGTGTCTGGGCTTCCTCAGGGATGTATCAGTTAAAATATTCTGTGTATAGGCTATACTTTCTTATTTGTGTGACTCATAACTTTTGATAAAATCTCAACATTTTGAAAATTATAATCTGGTAATTTTGGAAATTAGATATGTCTCCTCTTTGGGGTTTGTTTTTCTTGATCACTGTGGGCTGTGGTTGTTTGTTCAGTGACTTTTCTAAACTATTTTGTAAAGTCCCTGTGTGGTCTCTGAAGTCTCTTTACTTGTATCTTGTGGGCACCAAGTGTTGTTGTTGTTTTTTTTTTTTTTTTTTTTTTTTTTTTTTTTTTTTTTTTCTTAACAGAGATTTCCTTGAATGCCTGTAATTAAAGAAAATGAACGAAAAAAATCTCTCAGATATTACAGATTTACTTTGTACTGGGGGCACTCCTTCAACACTTAACCAAGCTGTTTACAACTCCACCTTATCCTTACCCTACTGCTTGTGCTGAGCCTAGAGATCAGACAAAAGTGGAAAGCTTAGGGTCTTCTTAAGCTATATTCCCAGATGTGTCCTGTCCTTGGTATGTTTATATCTTTCTAACTTTCCAAATATATGTGCATCTTTAGAATGCCCCAAATTCTCAAGGGAACCCTCCCCAGCTTTTTCTTGCAAGCTTTCAACATGTCTCTTGATTACTTTGACACATGTAAGAACTCTCTTTCTTGATAAAATTTGAGTTGGGTTTCTCTGAGTCCTTTTTCTTACTCTTCCCTAACCTTAGGCTCTATCCTTAGTCTAGTGTTTTTGCCTTCATAGTCCACAGCAAAAATACTGCTGCATCAGTTCAATAAAAATTCCTCACTTTTGACATCTGATCAGATTTGTTATTCCTCATTCCCAATATCTTATGGCTCTGACCTGCCCTCAGTAATAATCTTGAGTGAATATGGCCAAAATCTTCCTTAGCCATGATATTTCTTCTTAATAATATTCCATCCACCGATCTCCATCCAGCTTCATGGTTATAAATCTCCCCTCATTGTATTTGAAATTGAGTTCAGTCTCTCTCATCTACTATGATATCCCATTTTTGTGATCCTCTTCAATAAAATTTGTTTTAGTGTGTTCAACAAGTATCATGAATATTTTTCCTTTAAGAGTGTCAACTAATGTTTTGCCAGAGGTGGTAGCAGGTTGTTCATTTGGCTTACAATAGTTTTAAGAAATGTTCTCGCATAGCCACTTTTCCATATTGAGTTGGTTTCCACAGAAGTGATGCAGAGATGAGTCCCTTGCTTTGGTCCTTCAGGTAGCTACCAGGCAGGTCAAAGCAGAAAAATCACAATTATTTGAGAATACAATCTGTTCTGTTTTCTCAGGAACCAGGAACAAGAAGTTATACTCCAAAGGCAGATTGTGCAATCCAAGACTATAGCTTATCTGGGGAAGCATTAGGGTAAGGGCAATTAAAAATGCTGTAAAGGGCTGGGAGATCCAAGATGGCCAAATAGGAACAGCCTGGGAGTGCAGTTCCCAGCAAGAAGAATGCAGAGGGTGAGTGAGTGATCACTGCATTTCCAAACGAGTGTTTACTGCCCACAGACCAGGAGATTCCCAGGCTGAAAAGTGCCACAAGTTTCCACCACAGCTGTTTCAGCCAGCACTGTGGGTCTCTGCACAAAAACTCACACAAATCTAGAGTGGCCATTCCAACTGTCACCTGGAACACCTGGGATACAGAGATGCCTATTCAACTGAAAAAATGGGGGCTGAAACAGGGAGCCAGGTGATCTGGCTCAGTGAGTCACACCACCAACAAAGACCAGCAATCTGAAACACTCTGGATTGAGAGTTTCACAGCAAGTGCACTGGACTTGGGATGGTCTGGCTCAGTGGGGGGAAGGGTGTCAGCAATTACTGAGGCTGTCCACCACTGCAGAGGCAGTCAACAATTACCGAGGCAGTCCACCATTACTGACACAGTTCGCCAATAGGGAGGCAGTCCACCATTACCAAGGCAACCAGCCTTTACTGAGGTAGTCCACCATTACCGAGAAAGTTCTAACTATACCTCAGTAAACAAAATCACACAGCAGGTGGGCAGAGCCCATGGCAGCTCAGCAATGCTTCTGCTGGCAGGCTTGACTAGACTACCTCCTTGCTAGGTGGGGCAACTTTGTAAAAAGGAAGAAGCACATGAACATATGAATAAAGCCCCACCTTCCCAGGACAGAGCACCTGGGGGAAAAAAAGGCAGTTATGAGTTCCACTGCACCAGACTTAAACATACCTGCCCAGCAGTTCTGAATGAAACAAAGGAGCTCCCAGTTCAGCACTTGAGCTCCCATAAGGGACAGACTGACTCCTCAAGCAGCTCCCTGACCCCTGTATATCTAAAGAGACACCTCATAAAGGAGAGCTCAGGCTGACATCTGGTGGGTACCCTTCTGGGACGAAGATAACAGAAGAAGAAACCAGCAGCAATCCTTACAGTTCTGCAGCTGCCACAGGTGATCCCCAGGCAAGCAGGGCCTGGAGTGAACATCCAGCAGTCCTATAACAGAGGGGCCTGATGGTTAGAAGGAAAGCTAAAAAACAGAAAGAAATAACTTCAACATCAACAAAAAGGACGTCCATTCAGAGACCCCATCAAAAAGTCACCAACTACAAAAACCACAGGTAGATAAATCTACAAAGATGGGAAGAAACCAGTGCAAAAAGGATGAAAACACCCAAAACCAGAATACCTCTTCTCCTGCAAGGGATGACAACTCCTTACCAGCAAGGGAACAAAGCTGGATGGAAAATGAGTCTGATGAATTGACAGAAATGAGCTTCAGTAGGTGCATAATAACAAACTTCTCTGAGATAAAAGAACAAGTTCTAACCCAAAGCAAAGAAACTAAGAACCTTGAAAAAAGGTTAGATGAAATGCTAATGACAATAAACATGTTAGAGAAGAATATAAATGAATTGATGGAGCTGAAAAACACAACACAAGAACTTTGTGAAGCATACACAAGTTTCAATACCCGAATCGACCAAGCAGAAGAAAGAATGTCAGAGATGGAAGATGAACTCAATGAAATAAAATCAGAAGGCAAGATTAGAGAAAAAAGAGTGAAAAGAAATGAACAAAGCCTCCAAGAAATATGGGATTATGTGAAAAGACCTAATCTACGTTTGATAGTTGTACCTGAATGTGACAGAGAGAATGAATTCAAGCAGTAAAACATTATTCAGGATATTATCCAGGAGAGCTTCCCCAACCTAGCAAGGCAGGCCAACATTCAAGTCCAGGAAATACAGAGAACACCACAAAGATATCCCTCAAGAAGAGCAACCCCAAGACACATAATCATCAGATTTACCAAGATTGAAATGCAGGAAAAAATGCTAAGGGCACCCAGAGATAAAGGTTAGGTTCCCCACAAAGGGAAACCAATTAGACTCACAGTGGATGTCTTGACAGAAACCCTACAATCCAGAAGAGAGTGGGGGCCAATATTCAACATCTTTAAAGAAAAGAACTTTCAACCTACGATTTCATATCCAGCCAAACTAAGCTTCATAAGTGAAGGAGAAATAAAAACCTTTATGGACAAGTAATAGTTCAGAGGTTTCATCACCACCAGGCCTGCCTTACAAGAGCTCCTGAAAGAAGAATTATACATAGAAAGGAACAACCAGTACCAGCCACTCCAGAATGTACCAAATGGTAAAGACCATTGATACAATGAAGAAACTGTGTCAACTGTCAAAACAACGAGATAGCATCAAAATGGCAGGATCAAATTCACACATAACAATATCAACCTTAAATGTAAAAGGGCCAAATGCCCCAATCAAATGATACAGACTGGCAAATTGGATAAAATGTCAAAACCCATCAGTGTGCTGTATTGAGGAAACCCATCTCACATGTTAAGACACATGAAGGCTCAAAATAAAGGGATGGAGAAAGATTTACCAAGTAAATGGAGAGCAAAAAAAAAAAAAAAAAAAGCAGGAGTTGAAATCCTAGTCTCTCATAAAATAGACTTTAAACCAACAAAGATCAAAAGAGACAAAGAAGGACATTACATAATGGTAAAAGGATCAATGCAACAAGAAGAGCTAACTATCCTACATATATACGCACACAATACAAGGGCACCCAGGTGCGTAAAGCAAGTTCTTAACAACCTACAAAGAGACTTAGACTCCCACACAAAAATAGTGGGAGACTTTAACACTGCACTGTCAATATTAGACAGATTAATGAGACAGAAAATTAACAAGGATTTCTAGGACTTGAACTCAGATCTGGACCAAACAAACCCAATAGACATCTATAGAACTCTCCAGCCCAAATCCACAGAATATACATTCTTTTCAGCACCACATCACACCTACTCTAAAATTGACCACATATTGGAAGGAAATCACACCTCAGCAAATGCAAAAGAACGGAAATCATAACAAACAGTCTCTCAGACCACAGTGCAACCAAATTAGAACTGAGGATTAAGAAACTAATTCAGAACTGCACAACTTCATGGAAACTGAAAAACTGCCTCTTGAATGTTGACTGGATAAACAACGAAATGAAGGCAGAAATACAGATGTTCTTCAAAACCAACAAGAATGAAGACACAATGTACCAGAGTCACTGGGACACATTTAGAGCAGTGTCAGGAGGGAAATTAATAGCAATAAATGCCCACATGAGAAGCAAGGAAAGATCTAAAATCGACACCCTATCATCAAAAATGAAAGAGCTACAGAAGCAAGATCAAAAATCTGAAAAGCTAGAGAAGACAAGAAATAACTAAGATTCAGATCACAACAGAAAGAGATAGAGACAGGAAAAAACACTTCAAAGAATCAATAAATCCAGGAGTTGGTATTTTGAAAAGATCAACACAAAAGGTAGAATGCTAACTAGATTAATAAAAAAGAAAAGAGAGAATAATCAAACAGATGCAATAAAAAACGATAAAGAAGATATCACAATAGATTCCACAGAAATACAAACTACCATCAGAGATTACTATAAACAACTCTATGCACATAAGCCAGTAAACCTGGAAGAAATGAACAAATTCCTGGACACTTGCACCCTCCCAAGCCTAAACCAGGAAGAAGTCAAAACCCTGAATAGACCAATAACAAGAGCTGCAGTTGAGGCAGCAATTAAGAGCCTAGCAACCAAAAAAGCCCAGGTCCAGATGGGTTCATAGCTGAATTCTACCAGATGTACAAAGAGGAGCTGGTACCACTCCTTCTGAAACTATTCCAAACAATACAAAAACAGAGAATTCTTCCTACAACATTTTATGAGACCAATATCATCCTGATATCAAAACCCAGAAAGGACTCAACAACAAAAGAAAACTTCAGGCCAATATCCATGATGAACATAGACGCGAAAATCTTCAATAAAATACTGACAAACTAATTGCAACGGCACATCAAAAAGCTTATCCATCATGAACAAGTAGGCTTCATCCTAGGGATGCAAGGCTGGTTCAACATACATGAGTGTATTAACGTAATCCACCACATAAACAGAACCAAAGACCAAAACAATATGATCATCTCAATAGATGCAGAGAAGGCCTTCGACAAAATTCAACAGCCCTTTGTGCTAAAAACACTCAATAAACTAGGAGTTGATGGAACGTATCTCAAAATAATAAAAGCTATTTATGACAAACCCACAGCCAATATCATACTGAATGGGCAAAAACTGGAAGCATTCCCTTTGAAATCTGGCACTAGGTAGGGATGGCCACTCTCATCACTCCTATTCAATATAATATTGGAAGTTCTAGCCAGAGTAACCAGGAAAGAAAAAGAAATAAAGGGTATTCACTTAGGAAAGGAGGAAGTCAAATTATCTCTATTTGCAGATGACATGATTGTATATACAGAAGACCCCATCATCTCAGCCCAAAATCTCCTTCAGATGTTGAGCAACTTCAGCAAAATCTCAGGATACAAAATCAATGTGCAAAAATCACAAGCATTCCTATAACCAATAACAGACTAACAAAGAACCAAATCTAGAGTGGACTTCCATTCACAATTGCTACAAAGAGAATAACACACCTGGGAATACAACTAACAAAGGATGTGAAGGACCTCTTCAAGGAGACCTACAAACCACTGCTGGAGGAAATAAGAGAGGACACAAACAGGTGGAAAAACACTCCATGCTCATGGTTAGGAAGAATCAATATTATCAAAATGGCCATACTGCCCAAAGTAATTTATAGATTCAATGCTATCCCCATCAAGCTACCAATGATCTACTTAACAGAACTGGAAAAAAACACCTAAAACCTCATATGGAACCAATAGAGAGCCCACGTAGCCAAGACAATCCTAAGCAAAAAGAACAAAGCTGGAGGCATCACGCTTCCTGACTTCAAACTATGCTGCAAGGCTACAGTAATCTAAACAGCATGGTACTGGAACCAAAACAGAGATATAGCCTAATGGAACAGAACAGAGGGCTTGGAATTAATGTCACACATCTACAACCATCTGATCTTTGACAAACCTGACAAAAACCCAAGCAATGGGGAAAGGATTCCCTATTTAATAAATGATGTTGGGAAAATTCGCTAACCATATGCAAAAAGCCAAAACTGGATCCCTTCCTATCACCTTATACAAAAATTAACTCCAGATGTAGTTAAAGATTTAAACATAAGACCTAACACCATAAAAATCCTAGAGGAAAGCCTAGGCAATACCATTTAGGATATAGGCATAGACAATGACTTCATGACTAAAACACCAAAAGCAATGGCAACAAAAGCCAAAATAGACAAGTAGGATCTAATTAATATTAAGATCTTCTGCACAGCAAAAGAAACTATCATTAAACTGGTAACCAATAGAATGGGAAAAAATTTTTGCAACCTATCTATCTGACAAAGTGCTAATATCCAGAATCTACACAGAACTTAAACAAATATACAAGAAAAAAAACAAACAACTCCATCAAAAAGTGGGTGAAGAATACGAACAGACACTTTTTAAAAGAAGACATTTATGCAGCCAACAAGCATATGAAAAAAATGCTCATTATTGCTGGTCATTAGAGAAATGCAAATCAAAACCACATTGAGATACTATCTCACTCCAGTTAGAATGATGATCATTAAAAAATCTGGAGACAACAGATGCTGGAGAGAATGTGGACAAATAGGAATGCTTTTACACTGTTGGTGGGAGTGTAAATTAGTTCAACCATTGTGGAAGACAGTGTGGTGGTTCCTCAAGGATCTAGAAATAGAAATATCATTTGAGCCAGAAATCTCATTACTAGGTATATAGCCAAAGGAGTATAAATCATTCTATTATAATGACACATGTACGTGTATGTTCATTGTGACACTGTTTACAATAGCAAATACTTGGAACCAACCCAAATCCCCATCAATGATAGACTGCGTAAAGAAAATGTAGCACATATACACCATGGAATACTATGCAGCCATAAAAAAGGATGAGATCATGTCCTTTGCAGGGACATGGATGAAGCTGGAAACCATCATTCTCAGCAAACTGACACAAGAACAGAAAACAAAACACTGCATGTTCTCACTCATCAGTGGGTGTTGAACAATGAGAACACATAGACACAGGGAGGGGAACATCACAGACCTGGGCCTGTTGGGGTTGGGGGAGCTAGGGGAGTGATAGAAGAAGGTGAGGGTACTGGGGAGAGACAACATTAGGAGAAATACCTAATGTAGATGATGGGGCAATGGATGCAGCAAACCACCATGGCATTTGTATACCTATGTAACAATCCTGCACAATCTGCAAATGTACTGCACATCTTAAAGTATAATAATAAAAAAGAATAAAAAAACTATGAAACTTTTATGACATTTTTAAGTTGTCTTTTCTTGATTCAGCTTTTCTTGGTTGCTGTTAACCTGTGATTATTTTCTGGAGTTCTTAAGAAGTTGACTTTAACAGATTCTTGCTCAACTGTTTTGCATTTCTTTTGAGGGATGGGCCCTTGGTGCTATTGTTTTACTATGTTTTCTTGTCCTGTAATACATTAACTCATTCGTGATCCCCCAGTGGCAGCTAGAGTAGCCATCTATGGACCTGTTTTGCATCAGTCAACTCAGAAAACCATGAGAACCTCAGCCTGTGGCCTGGCTGGCATATTAAATGAGATTTCTCTAGTGAGTGTCAGCCCAATTCAAAATGTTTTGCTTCTCTTTGTAGAGAATTTTTAAAATCCCTCCCCTTTTTCTCCCCCATAGTCACATATTCCTTCTGGATATATTCTAATATTCATTAGAAAATTCTATGATTGTTTTCTAATTATAATTCTATTTATTTTTCCTCAGATTATTTATATTATTCTCTAGATATTTAGTTTCAGGTTGTTTATTTTGAGACGGAGTTTCACTCTCATTGCTCAGGCTGGAGTGCAATGGCGTGATCTAAGATCACTGCAACCTCTGCCTCCTGGATTCAAGTAATTCTCCTGCCTCAGTTTCCCAAGTAGCTGGGATTACAGGTGCATGCCACCACACCCAGCTAATATTGTATTTTTAGTAGAGACAGGGTTTCTCTATGTTGGTCAGTCTGGTCTTAAACTCCTGACCTCAGGTGATCCGCTTGCCTTGGCCTCCCAAAGTCCTGGGATTACAGGCATAAGCCACTGTGCCTGGACTTAGATATTTAGTTTTAATCATATTTATGTATAAGCCATAATTAGAATGGAGCATATCAGGGAGAGCTAATACTTTATACTGTGGTTAAAAATAAACTACCAAGAGTAATACTACTTCAGGTATTCCTATGTACTTCCCTTTATAATTGTTAGGTTTCAAAAATCAAACATCATCGTTTTCTGATTTAAGCAAAAAAAAAAAAAAAAAAAAAAAAAAGTAGAATTGGAGGTTCCACAGAAAGTCTGGAACCTTAGCCAGAGTTGTTGAGCCTTCCTTCTAATACATTGCCATTAAAGTGATTCTACTTTTAGTACCCTTATGTCCGACTTCAAAATTACATTACAAGAGACAGAATCTAATTGGCCTTTGTTTGAAATTAGGTGTATCTATCTCTGAATTAAGAAGTTATGCCTGGGAAGAATAAGAACAGGATTATATACTACTTGTTAAATGGTAAAGACTATTTTATAGATAATACATGTAGAGACATATAGGTATTATAAAAAATAATAGATATGTATTAAGAGGTTTGTTGTGAGCAATTGGGTTACATTATTGTGAGATCTGCCTAGTCAAATAAAAAATCCAGAGGGCAGATAACCAGAAAGGATAGACCAGACCTGTTGGGCACAAGGTGAGGCTGCTATCCACTGGCAGAATTAATTTTTCTTAAGGAAATCTTCCACTCTTTTCTCAGGGCTTTCCAACTAAGTAGATAAGATTCTTCCAGATTACCTAGGATAGTCTCCCTTAATTAAAGTTAACTGATTGTGGACTTTAATCACATCTACAAAACACCTTTACAGCAGCAACTAGTGTTTGATGGAATAATAGAGAACTGTAGCCTAGCCAACTTGACATATAAAAAATGATCATCACATTGCAGAAATCTGGGGAAATTGCCCCATGAGTATACCTAAAATGTCTACTCAACAGCTCTAAGTTTTACACATGTAGCAGAATAATGTAAGTCATTAATCTTTAGCATTTTTCTTCTCCATGCATTTTGTCCTACCCCATTACAAAAAGGAGTCAAACTCTTTGTGCTCTCTTGTCTCAGAGGAGTTAGAACCAAAACAGGTAGATAACTACATAATATTTTATTCTCCAATAAAAATATTTCCCACCCATTGTTAACACAAAGCTACAGAGCCACCAGATTTTGTGTATAATAAGCAGACATGGATAATGCTGATATCATGGATAACCTCCATTATCTAAGCACCACACAAGGCTTTTATATACTTTTTAAGTGTTTATTCATTTTATATAACCTCAGATTAGAAGTGAACGTTTCATATTCTTTTATGACTTATGGGTGGCCCTCAAAAATGACTTAAATTTTTAATTTCCCACCAGCTCAGTAGGGTGGAGATTTGAAGTCAGATTTAATGAAACTAAAGTAAAACAATGTGGCATTTCTTTCACATCTCTCTGTGAAGTTAAGAGTTATATTTACTACTCATATGTAAGTTTTCCAACAGAAAAAATTATCCCTCTAATATAATTTTAAATTCTCAGGTAAAATTCTTTCAACAATTTAGCTGAGTCTGATGCAGACCCTGTTCCAAGCAACTATGGTCTTAGGAATAGTGTGATATTGAAACATCATCACTGGGAATCCACTCCTATGACCATGTAGGTTGAGAACATCAGTTCTCAGAGAAAATGAGATTTATCAGTTTAATATGTCCACTACAACACTACCTTTGACGTTTACTTCCACTCAGCTCTAGCTCTCTCTTGCTTTTGGTAGCTAACTTATCCTTTCTTATTTAGGTTAGTGTTATCCTCCCTTTGTATGGTATATCCAAACTTCTAGTTAACTCAAGCTGTAGAGGATTTAGGCAAAAAGGCAACACAGACAGTTGTGTAAAAGTCAAGAGAGCCGCTTACCTGCAATTATGGCATGTAGGTTTGGAGTAGGAATACCAAATATCAGATCTGAAGGAAGATACCAAAGGCAAGCCAGATGCACATGTCCAAAAAGATTCATCAAGATTTTAAGTGGGGCTCAATAGAGGATTATAAGCCAAGGTGTGAAGCTAATGAGGTTCCAAAAACAGATGTTGGAAACAAGAAGTAGTAGGTCTTGGCAGAAGTGGTTCATATTATTCTTAAGAAAAGAACATTTCACACACAGGTAACTTTTTACAAATTAATACCTTGTGTGTGCTTGGGAAGTTTGGTCCAATGATGGGACTGAGCTGGAAGAGACATACATTCCCAAGATCCTCTTTCCTAAGCAGAGCCTGGGTTTTTCCAGGTTTGCCCATAAAAAGCTATAATGCACTCTGATGCATTTCTGAGACAGTAAGAATTTCCATTATTATTATTATTTTTTTTGTGATCTATACTCTTCCAGGGAACTAGGTGCCAAAACTGGTCACTGTCTCACTACAATTATAGCATCTTCCCCATGTTATTCTTGTATTTCCTTTCTTGTGTTGGAGAAAATCAGTAGGAAGTATAGTGGAGAGCCATTCTAGATAAACACACAGCATTAAAATTGGAATAAATGCATATGAATTTGCATGGGTATAGGTGCAAAATTGTGGGAAAGAACCAAAAGACATCTTCCATTTGGAGGTCCTTGCCTGGGACTTTGTACTGGATAAAATACTAATTATATTTCTTTCTATATGCTGTCACAAAATTCGTGAAATGAAAAGACACAGGAAAGTAGCAATACAGACAATCATAATTGCTCTGAAAGGAAATGTTCAGGGCTAAAAACTGCAGTGCATTGTTAAAATATTAAAGTACCAAGATATATACAATGAATGTCTATAAATCAAATGTACAATGTGTTGACTATACTCAATAAAGTTGTATTGCATTTGGAATTTTTATTTCTTTAATTTTTAACTTTTATTTTAGATTCAGGGGTTACATGTATAGGTTTGTTGCCTGGGTGTATTTCAGAATGCTGAGGTTTGGGGAACAAATGATCCCATCACCCAGTTATTGAGCATAGTGCCCAATAGTCAGTTTTTCAACTCTGGCTTTCCCTCTACTTCTCTCCTCTAGTAGTTCCTGGTTTCTACTGTTGCCATCATTAGGTTCATGAATACCCAATATTTACCTCCCACTTATAATTGAGATCATGTAGTATTTGGTTTTTTGTTCCTGAGTTCTTTTACTTAGAAAATTGGCCTCTAGATCCATGCACCTTGCTCCAAAGAACATGATTTTATTTCTTTTAGGACTGAATATCACTACATGGTGTGTGTGTGTGTGTCACATTTTATTTTTCCAATTCAACATTGGAAAAATAGGTTGATTCCATGTTTCTGCTGTTTTGAATAGTGCTGCGATGAATGTAAAAATGCATATGTCTTTCTTCTGAAGAATGTTTTGTTTTCTTTTGGATATATGCACAGTAATGGGATTGTTGGGTCAAATGGCAGTTCTGTTTTAAGTTCCTTGAGAAATCTCCAAACTGCTTTCCACAGTGGATAACCTCATTTACATTTTCACCAAAAACGTATAAGTATTTCCTTTTTCTGCAGTCTCACCAGCATCAGTTATTTCTTCATTTTTTAAATAATAACCATTTTGACTGGTGTGAAATGATATCTAATTATTCTTTTGATTAGCATTTCTCTGATGATTAATGATGTGGAGCATTTTGTCCTATGCTTATTGGCCAATTGTCTTTTTATTATTATTATTAATTCATCAATTATTTAAGTATCATACGAATTCTGGACATTACACATTTGCCTTAAGCATAGTTTTGAATATTTTTTCTATTCTGTAGGTTGCCTTTTTATTCTGTTGATAGTTTATTTTGCTGTACAGAAGCTCCTTAATTTGATTCGGTCTCACTTGTCAATTTTGTTTTTGTTGCAATTGCATTTGAGGACTTAGTCATAAATTATTTCCCAAGACTAATATCCAGAATAGTGTTTCCTAAGTTTTCTTTTAGGATTCTTAAAGTTTGAGGTCTTACATTTTAATCTTTAATCCATCTTGAATTAGTTTTTGTATATGGTGAAAACTAATGGTCCAGATTCATTTTGTTCTGCATATGGCTAGCAAACACCACTTATTGAATAATGAGTCCTTTCTCCATTACTTATATTGATCAACTTTATGAAACATCACATGAGTGGAAACGGTCGGCTTTATTTCTGGGTTCTCTATTCTGTTCTATTGATCTATATAACTTTTTTTGTACCAATACCATGCTGGTTTGGTTACTGTAGTCTTATAGTATAGTTTGATGTCAGGTAATACAATGTCTCTAGTTTGTTCCTTTTGCTTAGTGTTGCTTTGGCTATTCAGGCTATTTATTAGTTCAATATAAATTTTAAAATACTATTTTCTAGTTCTGTGAAGAATGTTAATGGTAGTTTTGTAGGAATGACATTGATTCTGTAGATTGCTTTGGGCAGTATGGCTAGTTAAATTACATTGATTCTTTCAATTCATGAGTATGGAATACTTTTTCATTTGTGTAATCTATGATTTCTTTTAGTAGTGCTTTTAAGTTCTCCTTGTACAGATGTTTTACTTCCTCAGTAACATTTATTCCTATGTATTTTACTTTTTTGTGAGTCTGTAAGTGGGATTGTATTTTGGATTTGATTTTCAGCTTGTACATTATAAGTGTATACAAATGCTACTGATTTTTATACATAGATTTTGTTTCCTGAAATTTTGATGAAGTTATTCATAAGTTTTAGGAGTCTTTGGACAGAGACTACGGGGTTTTATAGGTATGGAATTACATTGTTCATTTAGAAAAACATAGTTTGACTTCCTATTTTCCTATTCAGATGCATTTTATTCCTTTCTCTTGACTGATTGCTCTGGTAGGACTTCCAGTACCATGTTGAATAGGAGCATTGAGAGTGAGCACTCTTTTCTTGTTCCATTTCTCAAGGAAATGTTTCTAATTTCTGCCCATTCAGTACAATATTGGTTACAGGTTTGTCATAAGTTATGCTTATTATTTTGAGGTGTGTTCTTTTGGTGCCTAGTTTGTTGACAGTTTTTCTCATGAATGGATGTTGAATTTCATCAACAGCTTTTTCCAAGTCTATTGAGATGATCATATGGTCTTTGTTTTTAATTGTGTTGATATGATGAATTGCATTTATTGATTTGTGTATTTTGAAGCAATTTCCTTGCATTCCTGCAATGAAGCCTACTTGAATATGGTGAATTAAATTTTTGATGTGGTCCTGGATATGATTTGCTAGTATTTTATTGATGATTTTTATGTCTATGTTTATTAAGAATAGTGGCCTGGTTTTTTGTTTTGTTTTGTTTTGTTTTTTCCTCTCTTTCATCATGTTTTTGCCAGGTATTGGTATTAGAGTAATGCTGGCTTTATAGAATAAGTCAAGAAGGAGTTCCTCCTCCTTGATTTTCACATACAGCTTAGGTGGAATTTGTGCCATCTCTTTTTTGTATGTCCGGTAGAATTCCACTATGAATCCACCTGGTCTGATTTTTCATTGTTGTTGTTGTTTGGTTGGTATTACTTTTTTATTATTATTTTTACTAATTCAACTTTGGAACTCGGTATTAGTCTGTTCAGGGTGTCAATTTCTTCCTTATTCAATATTGGGAAACTGTTTCCAGGAATGTATCCATTTCCTTTACATGTTCTGGTTTGGATGCAAAGAGGTGTTCATTATAGTTTCTGAGAATTTTCAGTATTTCCGTGGGATCAGTGGTAATGTCACCTTTGTGATTTCTGATTGTGCTTATTTGGCTTTTCTCTTTCTCTGTTAATCTAGCTAGTAGTCTATTCATCTTGTTTATTCTTTCAGAAAACCAACTTTTGGTTTTGTTGACTCTTTGTATAGATTTTTGGATATCAATTTTGTTCAGTTCTGCTCTGATTTTAGTTATTTCTTTTTTCCTGCCTGCTTTGGGGTTACTTTGTTTTTATTTTTCTAGTTTTTCTAAGCATTATGTTATATTGGTAATTTGAGAAGTCTTCTTGAGATAGGCATTTATTGCTATAAACTTTTCTCTTAACACTGCTTTTGCTGTACCCCAGACATTTTGAAATGCATCTTTGTTTTCATTAATTTCAAAGAATGATTTAATTTCTGCCTTAATTTTGTTGTTTACCCGAAAGTCATTCAGGAGCAAGTTTTTAAAAATTTCCACGTAATTGTGTAGTTTTCAGAGATCCTCTTGATATTAACTTCTATTTTTATTGCACTGTGGTCTTAGAGTATGGTTAGTTTCATTTTGATTTTTTTTCAATTTATTGAGACCTACTTTATGGCTGAGCATGTAATTGATCTTAAAGTATGTTCAGTGTGCTGATGACATGAATATATATTTTGTAGTTGATGCATGGAGCATTCTGTAGGTGTCTATTAGTTCCAAGTGGCCAAGGGCTAAATTTAACTCCAGAATTTGTTTGTTAGTTTTCTTCCTCGAATATCTCCCTAATACTGTTAGTTGTGGTGTGGAAGTCCCTCACTATTATTGTGTGGCTAACTAAGTCTTTTTGTAGGTCTAGAAGTAGTTATTTTATAAACCTATGTGCTTCAAAGTTGGGTGCAGATATATTTCAAATAGGTAAATCTTAGAGAATTGAACCTGTTACCATTATTTAATGCACTTCTTTGTTCTTTTTTACTGTTGTTGGTTTAAAGTCTGTTGTATCTCATATAAGAATAGCACCTCTGTTCTTTTTTGTTTTCTGTTTGGCTGGTAAATCTTTCTCCAATCTTTTACTTTGAGCCTATAATTGTTGATAAGTGAGATAGGTCTCTTAAAGACAGCAGATGATTGGGTCATTTTTTATACAACTTGGCACTCTGTGCCATTTAAGTGGGGCATTTAGACTGTTTACATTCAAGGTTAATATTCATATGTCATGTTTTGATTCTATCATAAACTGGTTAGCTGGTTGCTTTGTAGTTTCTATTGTATAGTTGCTTTATAGGGTCTGTGGGCTATGTACTTAAATGTGTTTTTCTCATAGCAGGTACTGTTCTTTTATTTCTATGTTTAGAACTCCCTTAAGGATCTCCTGTATGGCTGGTCTAGTGTAATGAATTATTTTAGCAGTTACTTGTCTGGAAAAGATTTTATTTATCCTCCACTATAAAGCTTAGTTTGTCGGATATGAAATTTCTGTTTGTTTTTTTTTTAAAGAATGCTGAAATTAGGCCCCCAGATGCCTTCTGGCTTGAAAGTTTTCTGCTGAGAAGTCCACTGTTACCCTGATGATACTCCCTTTATATGTGATACAACCTTTTTCTCTAGCTGCCTTTAAGGTTTGTTTTCCTTTAGCATTGACCTTGTACAGTCTGGTGACTATATATTTGGTGATGTTCATTTTCTATAGTATCTTGCAGGCATTGTCTAGATTTCTTGTATCTGATATCATTGGTAACTGTAAATAATCACGTATTTCTCGAAAGCTTTGTTCATTTTTAAAATTTCTTTTTTTCAAGAATGAGATAATGTCCCTTGCAAAAACATGGATGAAGCCAGGGAAATTATTCTAAGCAAATGAATGCAGGAACAGAAAACCAAATACTACATGTTGTCACTTACAAGTGGGAGCTACATAATAAGAATGTATGAACACATAGATGTAAACAACACACACTGTGGCCTATCAGAGGGTGGAATATGAGATAAGAGAATCAGAAAAAAATATCTAATGAGTACTAAACTCAATACTTGGATGATGAAATAATCTGCACAACAAATCCCCATGACACAAGTTTACTTATATAACAAATCCGCACAACATGTATCCCTAAATTTAAAATAAAAGTTAAATTTTAAAAATAATTTTTTCTTTATTTTCATCTGACTGGGTTAGTCCAGAAGACTTTTGTTGAAACAGAAGAAAGACTATCTTCAAACAGTGATATTCTTTCTTCTGTTTGATTCAAGCGATTGATATAGCTTTCCAATGTATTTCTGAAATTTTTTTAAGTGAGTGCTTCAATTCCAGAAGCTCTGATTTACTTCTTTTTAAGATATTGATCTCTTCCTTTATTTCCTTAATTGCTTTAGAATTTTATTTGTGTTTATTTTAAACTATATCTTGAATCTCTTTGAGTTTCCTTGCAGGCTGTATCAGTACATTTTTGTACTGTCAGAAAAAAATACCTGAAATTGGATAATTTATAAAGAAAATAGATTTAGTTGGCCCCAAATTCTGCAGGCTTTACAGAAACGATGGCTAGGGAAGCCTCAGACACATTCAGTCATTGTAGGAGGCAAAGGAAAAGCATGGATACCTTCACATGACCAGCACAAGAAAAACAGAGAAGGGAGGAAGGTACCACACACATTAAAACAACCAAATATTAGTAGAACTCACTCATGTTATGAGAACAGCATTCAGGGGGATAGTGTTAAACCATTAGAAACAACCCCCATTGTATTAGTCCGTTTTTACATTGCTATAAAGAAATATAAAAGACTTGGTGTATTAGTCCATTCTCATGCTGCTAATAAAGATGTATGTGAAACTGAGTAATCTATAAAAAAGAGATTTCCAGCATGGCTGGAGAGGCCTCAGGAAGCTTACAATCATGAAGGAAGGGGAAACAAACACATCCTTCACATGGCAGCAGCAAAAAGAATTGCCAAGCAAAAGGGGGGAAAACTCTTTATAAAAGCATCAGATCTCATGAGAACTCACTGACTATCATGAGAACAGCCAAATCCATGATTAAATTATCTCCAACGAGGTCCTTTTTAGGACATGTGGAGATTATGGAGACTACAATTCAGAATGAAATTTGGTTAGAGACACAAAGCTGAACCATATAATTCTGCTCTTGGTCCCTCCCAAATCTCATGTTCTCAATTTCAAAACCAATCATGCCTTCTCAATAGTTCCCAAAAGTTTTAACTCATTTCAGCATTAACTCAAAAGTCTAAGTCCAAAGTCTCATGTGAGACAAGGAAAGACCCTTCCATCTAGGAGCCTGTAAATTCAAAAGCAAATTAGTTACTTCCAAGACAAATGGTAGTGCCAGAATTGAATAAATGCTTCTATTCCAAAAGAAAGAAATTGGCCGGCTTACTGTGCTCGGGGAGATCCAAGATGGCCGATTAGGAGCAGCTGAGGATTGCAGCTCCCAGTGAAAGCGTGGAGGGTGAGTGGACGCCACATTCCCAGACGGATTTTTATTGCCCACCGACCAGGAGATTCCCAGGGGGAGGAGCCCCACGGGTCGCCAGCGCACCTGGTTTGGCCGGCGCGGCTGTTTTCGCCAGCTCGGCTGTTTTCGCCTGCGCGGGCGTTTTCGCCGCCGCTGTTTGGAGCGGCGCCCCAGTGCAGCAGTTCCTAATACAAAATATGTGGGTCCGGGTGCCGTTTTAGCTGGCAATTGGAACTCCGGGAAGGCAGAGCCGCCCATTCATTCGATTAAAAAAGGGGACTGAAACAGACAGCCAGGCCAGGAGATTTCCCAGGCAAAAAAACGCCAGCGCCTGCGGTTTCAGCCGGCGCAGTGGGTCACCGCACGGGAAATCATACAGATCCCGGCGCCTTTTCAAC
>PVKV010032853.1:0-19350 GCA_004027835.1 Alouatta palliata
AAAAAAAAAAAAAAAAAAAAAAAAAAAAAAAAAAAAAAGAATTTCTCCAAAGCATACCACAGCAAATCTGCTGAACTGTTAGCTAATAGCCTCTGTATCTCATGGGCAGGTATGTTTCATGGTTGTTATGTCCGCTCAACAACCATTGCAATGGCCAGGACATGTGGTCTGACCTGTGGTTCAGAAACATAGTCACTGAAACATAGTAACCACATATGACCCCAGAAACAGGGAACAGGTCGCTGAGGTTGATTTGCCTGCTTCCTACTCCACCCCCACATATGTGTGCACGCACAGACAATGCATGTGTGCACACACACCCACATCCCTTCTTTATTGGTGCCACTGATAATATAAAATACCTGTAACAAGGGACAGAGCTTTTTATTTTTCTCTGTGTAAGAAGACTTATGGGGTAGAAGCTCCTGAATAGGCCAGGTGCTGTGGCTCACGCCTGTAATCCCAGCACTTTGGGAGGCCGAGGTGGGAGGATCATGAGGTCAAGAGATTGAGACCATCCTGGCCAACATGGTGAAATCCCATCTCTACTAAAAATACAAAACTTAGCCAGGAGTGGTGGCACATGCCTGTAATCCCATCTACTTGGGAGGCTGAGGCAGGAGAATCGCTGGAACCCGGGAGGTGGAGGTTGCAGTGAGCCGAGGTCGTGCCACTGCACTTCTGCCTGGCAACAGAGCAAGACTCCATCTCAAAGGAAAAAAAAAAAAAGAAAAAGAAAAGAAGAGGAGGGATTTCTCATGGATCGGTGTGGATCAGCTTATCTAAGCCAAAGGCCTTGGGGGAAGGGAGAGAAAGGAAGTGTGGGGCATGGCAGGCACCTCTCCCTGCCTTTGATTCAGACATTCCCGGTGCTTACTGGGTGTAGACCCTTTTCTCGCAGCCTGCTTCCTTGTAAGCAAAATGGGTGTAATAATCGTACTCACCTCACGGGGTTGTTTTAAGAATTATGTGAAACAACTCATGTTAGGCACACAATTCAAGGCTTGGCACACAGGAAGCCACCCTTTAGCTATGACCATTATTTGACCTGTAATCAGGCTCAAAGAGGGTCTTTTAGGGTCTCAAAAACTGGGTGCAAATTGGCCCACCCCCGTAGTTGGTGGTTGCTCATCAGGTGTTTAGGACGTCTGCAAAGTCAGGAGGTCTGACAGACTCCTCATTGTAAGCTGTTACCCAGTCACACCACCCACAAACTGGGAGTGGCAAGGGAGGCATTTGGCAGGAAACCCAGCAGTGAGACAATAGGTGTGAAAGATGAACAGGAAGTCTGGTTTGGAAGCAAGCTAGCAGCAAACCACTCATGGAGAACACCTAATCTGGCCGCTGATTGGGCGGTGAGCCATCACGGAGATCAAGCTTCTACAGGGAGGTTTGTATCCACCAAGACTTATAGCATGCAGACCTTCAGGTCACCAGGGAGATAGATGGAACTGGTGACCAAGGCCTCACTTGAGACAGCACAGGCTTTGGCCTTCCAGGTTTAAATCCTAGTCAGCCAGTTACTACCCGAGGCACACTATTTGACCTCTTGGAGCGCCAGCTGCCTTATCCTTGAATCAGGCATGGCTGTTGGGAGGGTTAGTGGAGATAACGTGGAAAGAACCTAGCACAGGGCCTGGCCCACTCTATAAATGTGAGCTCTCCCTCCCATTTCCCCTCCCAGGCGTCTGAGACACCCCTCCACCCCTTCCGTCTCCTCACTGAAGACAGTTAAGCATGCTGTCTGGGGATGACGCCAGTTCTTGATTATTTGATATTGCCACACATCTGGCCTTATCACTGACTATTGACTATAAGACTGGCTGCCCTCTGCTCCACCTGGCTCCTTCCGGCCAGGTGGCTTCTCCTGACGCTATAGGACAACAGTGAAGGGTTGGGCCAGGACGCCTGGTGGCATCAGGGTTCAGGTGAAAGTTTTTGCTCAATATTCCAAACTTACAGGAAGGAATAACTTTAAAAATGCATATGTATCTGCGTGCCTGAAACACACACCTGTGACAAGTCTCCCTCCTTCGAGTGCCCAGACTCCAGTTGTTCTGACAAGTGCCTTGACTGGCCCTCCCTCTGAACACGTTCGCAGTTCCCAAGCTTCTCTTCCAGATTATCTAGGGTTCCTGCTTCTCAGCTCATCTCCTAAATATTGGAGTTCCAGGAGGTTCTGCCCTCAGCGCCCCTACCCACCACACTCTCTGCATGACCTCAACCACAGCCATGCCCTGCTGAGTTCGGAATGCATCTGCCTGGCCCTTCTGACCACAAGCTGCATAGACAGCTGCCTCCATTTCCACCTGGTGGTTCTTAGACTTAATGTGTACGAAACAGAATGATTGATCTCCTCAACACCCACCTAATTCTTCTATATTCTGTGCCCCAGTAAATGGCATGATCTTCAAACCCAGAGCATAAGCAAATCTCCTCTTGGTCTCCCTCTTCTGTTAATTCTATTTCTTAGTATCTCTTCACTGTATCGCCTCCTTCCCATCTACCTTCCACCTCTGCGTTCTGGCTGCTGCTATATCTCCCCTATAACACTGCAACCACGGCCTCAGTGGGCTCCTTGCTTCTAGTCATTGTTCTCCACCATTGCCCCCAGAGAGAACTTTCTAAAGTGTAAATCTGATGGCATACCTCCACTTACTTAAAAATCTCTCGGCATACGCAGTGGCTCACGCCTGTAATCCCAGCACTTTGGGAGGCTGAGGCGGGCAGATCACCTGAGGTTGGGAGTTCGAGACCAGCCTGATCAACGTGGTAAAACCCTGTCTCTACTAAAATACAAACTTAGCTGAGCATGGTGGCACATGCCTGTAATCCCAGCTACTCCAGAGGCTGAGGCAGGAGAATCACTTGAACCCAGGAGATGGAGGTTGTGGTGAGCCGAGCTGGTGCCATTGCACTCTATCTTGGGCAACAAAAGCAAAACTCCATCTCAAAAAAAAAAAAAAGCCTCTCAAGGGTCCTTTCTCAGTCAGGGTCCAGACAGGGAACTGAAAGCACACCAGTTGTTTTAACAGGGTCAATTTAAGATAAAGAATTGTTTCCTGTTTCCTGGGTCAAAATAAATAAATGAATAAATAATTTTTAACTAGGTCTACAGTTGTCAACTTGGAAAGTGAAATGACGAGAACAGAGGTGCCAGCGAGGCAGCAACTGCAGGAAACAGCTACTCTTCCTCCCAGGACTGTGGGAACAAAGGGAAAAGCTGGGATTATGAATTTAGGGAAGAGGGATCCATGACCCTAATGATAAGAAACAAACTAGTATGATATGCAAAGTCCCAGTGATTTGTCCCCTGCTTTCTTTTTGGCTTTCTCTCTAGACACAGCCCCGGCTTCCTCGTCCCCAGCCCAAGCTGGGCCACTCCGCTCTTACTGCTCCATGCTTTTCCCATGCGCTATGGCTGCCTGGAATACCTACTTCACCCTTCTCCCTGGTAACTCGTCCTTCATTCAGAAGACTTTCCTGACCACTGCTCCACTTCAGGCTGGGTTCAGTGGCCCCCTTTTCTTTTATTTTTGAGACAAGGTCTTGCTCTGTCACCCAGGCTGGAGTGCAGTGGCACGATCTCAGCTCACTGCGGCCTCAACCTCCTAGGATCAAGCAATGCTTCCACCTCAGCCTCCCAAGTGGCTGGGACTACAGGCACATGTCACCATGCCCAGCAAACATTTAAATGTTTTGTAGAGATGGGGTTTCACCACATTGCCCAGGCTGGTCGTGAACTCCTAAACTTAAGCCATCCACCGCCCGCCCCAGCCTCCGAAAGTACTGGGATTACAAGTATAAGCCACCATGCCCAGCCTCAGTGGCCCCTTTCTTAAGGGCTCCCATAACATATTGGCTATGTCACTACCACATCACACTGTATCATCGTTGTCAGTTTAGTCATTTATGAGTCCCTTTTTTCTCTTTGCCCCTCCAGTTTTCAGTATTGGCAGGTTGCATGCACTCAGTAAATTGCTGAGTATTAAAATCAAACACATGTTGCCTCTCATATAAATAAATAATATTCTCCTGCCTGGTTTCCCCACCAAATCCAACCTTCCCAAGAGCCAGCTCTGGTCCTATCTCTCTAATAATCAAAAAATCTTCAGTGGCTCCCCATTGTCTATGGAATAAAGTCCAAACTCCTTAGCACGCCATGTCTGCTGTTGTCTCTGACCTTCCTATCTGGAATTATTGCCCCTGCATGCACCACCCCGGCCAGACTCCTCCCATGCCAGGCCACTCAGTATTTCCTCAACACCTTGAACTCTGTCCCTCTGGATCAGAGTTCACTCTGGTACCTTCACCAGGAATGCCTTTTGGGGCTACCTTTGCCTGTTGCAATTCTCACCAACCTTCAAGCCTGGTTCCTAGACCATCTACCTGAAGAAACCTTCCTATATCCTCCTGAAGTAGTGAAGGATAAAGTCTTGAATGCTGGCCAGGTGCAGTGGCTCACGCCTGTAATCTCAGCACTTTGGGAGGCTGAGGCCGGCAGATCACAAGGTCAGGAGTTCAATACCAGCCTGGTTAACATAGTGAAACCCCATCAATACTAAAAATACAAAAATTAGCCGGGCATGCTGGCACATGCCTGTAGTCCCAGCTATTTGGGAGGCTAAGGCAGAAGAACAGCTTGAACTCAGAAGTGGAGGGTGCAGTGAGCTGAGATTGCGCCACTGCAATCCAACTTGGGCAACAGAGAGAGACTTCATCTCAAAAAAAAAAAAATAGTCTTGAATATTGAACAGGATCTTTCTATTCCTATGGGGTCCTTCTAGCTTCTGCTCACTAGCCTCACCTTCTCTCTTCCCACTCACCTCTTTGCTCCATCTGCCCTAGAATGCTGGCCTTCTCTGGGCTCCCGACATGTGCCAGGCTGCTCCATGCCACTCAACCATTATGCATGCTGTTCCTTCTGTCTGGAAAGTTGTCCGTGCTCACCTTTCACCCCGCTCACTTTCCTGACCCCAGACCAAGTGAGAGCTCTCTGTTGGCATCCTGTGTATGTCCTTTTAATCGGCTGTGTCTCCTGGCTTTGCTGGACTCTGCTACATGAAAGCAGAACCTGTGTGTATCTTTTTAGTTTTTATTATTTTTATTATTTTTTGAGACGGATTCTTGCTCTGTCACCCAGGCTGGAGTGCAGTGGCACAATTTCGACTCACTGCAACCTCTGCGTCCCAGGCTCAAGCAATCCTCCCACCTCAGCCTTCTGAGCAGCAGGGACTGCGGAAGCATGCCACTACACCAGGCTCATTTTTTGTATTTTTTGTAAAGACAGGGCTTTGTCATGCTGCCTAGGCTGGTCTTAAACTCCTGAGCTCAAGCAGTCCTCCTGCCTCAGCCTCCCAAAGTGCTGGGATTACATGGCTAAGTCACCACACCTGGCCATAAGCTGCTTTTTAAATAAAAATTTAGAAATATCTTTTGTTTTGTTTTGTTTTGAGATGGAGTCTTGCTCTGTTGCCCAGGTTGGAATACAGTGGCACCATCTCGGTTCACTGCAACCTCCGCCTCCCGGGTTCAAGCAATTCGCCTCAGCCTCCTGAGTAGCTGGGATTTCATCTGTTCCCGCTTTTCTTTTCTGAATTATTTGAAAATACGTCTCAGACATCATGAATCAAACATGTCTTGGGGATTGATGTGTCTTGTTTATGTTTCTCCTGGCCTTTAGCTTAGCAACTGGCCCTAACAGATAACAATTGTTAACTAAATTAGTCAGAGAAAAAAGTGATTCATTCATTCAAAAATTCATTCAACAAACAGTTATTGAGCAGCCACTATGTACCAGACACTGTTCTAGGCATTGGGGATAGATTCTAGTGGGAGGACACAGGGAATGAACAAGTGAATGAATGAATAAATGACAAAATTTTAAGTTTTTTTGAGATAGAGTCTCACTCTATCACCCAGGATGGAGTGCAATGGTATAATCTCAGCTCACTGCAACCGCTGCCTCCTGAGTTCAAGCTATTCTCCTGCCCCAGCCTCCCGAGTAGCTGGGATTACAGGCATGCACCACAACACCGGCTAATTGTTGTATTTTTAGCAGAGGTGGGGATTCACCACATTGCCCAGGCTAGTCTGGAACTCCTGAGCTTAGGCAATCCACTTACCTTGGCCTCCCAAAGTACTGGGATTATAGGTATGAGCCACTGCACCCAGACAAAATGAGAAAATTTTAAAAAGCACACTACTGCAGATTATATGAGGCAAAAAAAAAAAAAAAAGAAGAAGAAGAAAAAGAAGAAGAAAAGAAAAGAAAAAAACACCCCATAGTGATAATGGTATGCAAATAATTAAAACAGGAGAATGTGATAGCCAGTGATTAAGTGGCTACCTAGAATAGGTGGTCAGGGAAAGCCTCTCTGAGAAGATGACCTTTATACTGCGTCTTGAATGGCAAGAAGGAACCAGCCGTGGGAAACTGAGTGAGAAAAGCAGTCCAGATGGAAAGAACAGCAACTGCAGTGTCCCTAAGGCACAGCCAGCTCGACTGTTTGAGGAACAGAAAGAAGGGCAGCATGGCTAGAGTGGGGGGTGGGGGAGGGCAGGGGAAGTGGTGGGAATGAGGTCTGAGAAGCAAGCAGAGGCCACATCCTGTAGAAATTAAGGGTTTTGTTGAAGGTTTGTTTGGAATCCATCGGAGGCTTTGCGGCAGAGTGATACAAGCTGTTTAAAAGATCATTCTGAAGCCACGTGCAGTGGGTCACACCTGTAATCCCAGCACTTTGGGAGGCTGAGGCAGGTGGATCACTTGAGGTCAGGAGTTTGAGATCAGCCTGGCCAACATGGTGAAACCCCATCTCTACTAAAAATACAAAAATTAGATGGGTGCAGTGGTGCATACCTGTAATCCCAGCTACTTGGGAGGCTGAGGCAGGAGAATCACTTGAACCTGGGAGGTGGAGGTTGTAGTGAGCCGAGATCCTGCCACTGCACTCCAGCCTGGAGGGCAGAGTAAGACTCCATCTCAAAAAAAAAAATTATATATATATATATCATTTTGTAGCCTGTGCAACATATCAATACCCCATCTCTACAAAAACAAAATAAAAAATTAGTTGGGCACATGCCTGTAGTCCCACCTACTTGGGAAACTGAGGCAGGAAGATCACTTGAGCCCAAAAAGTCAAGGTTACAGCAAGCTGTGATCGTACCATGACACTCCAGCCTGGGCGGCAGCAAGACCCTGTGTCAAAAAATTTAATAAATAATGGTTTTTTTTTTATAAAAAAGATCATTTTGGCTGTGGTGTGGAAAATAAGGCATAGGATGGCAGGAAGACCAATGAAAAGGCAATTGCAAAAGCTTAGGAAAGAATGATGATGTTTTAGGCCTGGTAGGAATAGCAAAGATGGAGAGAAACGGAAGACACAGGAGATATGTTGGAGGTCGAGTGGACAGGTCTTGCTGATGGATCAGATGTAGAGGTGAGGGAAAGACTCAAAGATGATTTCTGAGAGAAGAAAGGCCAGTCTTTTTTTTTTTTTTTTTTTTTTTTTAACAGAGATGGGGTTTCACCGTGTTGGTCAGGCTGGTCTCGAACTCCCGACCTCAGGTGATCCACCTGCCTCGGCCTCCCAAAGCACCGGGATTACAGGCGTGAGCCACCACACCTGGCCAGGAAGGCCACTCTTACAGAGTGAGGGGCACCAGTGATGGAGAGGAGGCAGTCAGGGGGTTCCAGCTAGTGAACAGCAGTGTAGGCATACATGACACTGGGTGGCATCAGCCAGACTCACACAGTTTTACTTCAGAAGCTTCAACACCAGCCTCAGGTTCCTTATTTGTAAAGTGGCCATGACAATAACATCCTGAGCATTTCATTTCAAGGTTAAATGAGAAGGTGCACGAAGGGTCAGTGGTGAGCTAGTGCACAGCGAGTGTCCTTACCCACCTCCCCTGCCTAGAACACACCCTCCTACCATCAGCTTCCGTCCATCTGTGGAGCCGTCCTGGGGAGTGGGTGTACTTCCCTCGCTCCTCCGGGAGTGTCATGCTCCCCAGGGAGAACCCGATTCACCCACTCACTGGTTGGGTAATTCTTGTGCTTTTGGTACTCCCAGTAGGCAGAGCTGGGACAATAGGGAAATTCTTGCCCCAAGGCTAAGGCTTTTTTAGGGGATGAGTGAGATCCAGGACTCTTGGGGGCCTGGACTTCCCCAAAAGGGGGTACGAATGAGAAGGGAGCAGGAAGAGTAGGAGACTGTGGGTGCTGCTCCTCTGTTTATGTGGGATCCAGGGAGGTGGGAGCCCCAGAGACCCGGGGCTCTCTGCTCATGGATCATCTTCTGGCCCAGTGATTCAATGAACACAAAGGACCCCAGGAACTTGCCTTGACTTGGACTTGGGGAAGTGCTTCCGGGCCTCCTATAACCAGAATCAGAGAGCAGGGGCCAGGCCGCCTAAAAGTAGGTCTCCTCACTGTCTCCCTCCTGGCTCCCCAGACAGCACAAGTGCTAACCTTTTTTTTTTTTTTCTAAGACGGAGTTTCACTCTTATTGCCCAGGCTGGAGTGCCATGGTGTGATCTCAACTCACCAAAACCTCCGCTTCCCAGGTTCAAGGGATTCTCCTGCCTCAGCCTCCTGAGTAGCTGGGATTACAGGCATGTACCGCCACGTCTGGCTAATTTTGTATTTTTAGTAGAGATGGGGTTTCTCCATGTTGATCAGGCGGGTCTCAAACTCCCGACCTCAGGTGATCCGCCCACCTCAGCCTCCCAAAGTGCTGGGATTATAGGCATGAGCCACTGCACCTGGTCTAATCTTTTTAAAAGTTATATATGTATGTGTATATGTATGAATATATACACACGTATGTCATATTTTATAAGTATGTATATGTATAGAAAGACTAAAAAATACACATTAAAATGTTAAAGGTATATTTTCTCTGGGTGGCAGAATTGTGAATTATTTTGATCTTTGTGATTTTTCCGTATTTTCTGCAATGTATTTTTTCCCAAATGGGCAAAATATTACAACTAAAGAACTTCTAAAATATCTTTCTTTCAAAGTGCTCAAAATCTTCATGATTCTGATCTCTCCCTGAAACCGTTTCTATGGGAACCGTTTGTATAAGAGTGATAGTAAAGGCCAGGCACAGTGGCTCACGCCTGTCATCCCTGCACTTGGGAGGCTGAGGCGGATGGATCACCTGAGGTCGGGAGTTCGAGACCAGCCTGACTAACATGGAGAAACCCCATCTCTACTAAAAACGCAAAATTAGCCAGGCGTAGTGGCACATGCCTGTAATCCTAGCTAGTCGGGAGGCTGAGGCAGGAGAATCGCTTGAACCCAGGAGACAGAGGTTGCAATGAGACAAGATCGTGCCATTGCACTCCAGCCTGGGCAACAAGAGCAAAACTTCTTCTCAAAAAAGCGTGATAGTAAAGATCATTTGTTCTTTTTTTTGTCTGAGACAGAGTCAGGTCTCGCTCTGTCACTCAGGATGGAGTGCAGTGGCATGATCTCAGCTCAATGCAACATTCGTCTCCAGGGTTCAAGCGATTCTCCTGCCTCAGCCTCCCGAGTAGCTAGGATCACAGGTGCCTACCACCATGCCCAGTTAATTTTTATATTTTTGGTAGAGACAGGATTTCACTATGTTGGCCAGGCTGGTCTCAAACTCCTGACCTCAAGTGACCTGCCCACCTAGGCCTCCCAAAGTGCTGGGATTATAGGCATGAGCCACCGCACCTGGCCCATTCATTCTTTTATGTAGCAAATATTTATGTGCTTAATGTGTAGTACTATTGCTGGACACTATAGGAATAAAAGATGTTTAGGACACTGTGCCTGTCCTCTTTTTAATTTATATTTTAAAAAATTAGGCTGGGCAATGGCTCAGGCTTGTAATCCCAGCACTTTGGTAAGCCAAAGCAAGAAGATTGCATGATGCCAAGAGTCCAAGACCAGCCTGGGCAATATAGCAAGACCGCACCTCTATAAAAAATAAAAATAAAACACTAGTGAAAAAAAATTTAAGCCAAAAAAGGCAAGGAAATGAATGAATATGTGGAAAATTAGGAGTCCTGAGGAGGATGACATAACTTCCATCCGGAGACATTAAAGGTAATTACATGCCAGAAATGGGATTTCTGGCTGGGTGAGGTGGCCACATCTACAGTATCAGCACTTTGGGAGGCTGAGGCAGGCAGATCACTTGAGGCCAGCAGTTCAAGACCTACCTGAGCACAATAATGAGAACCCGTATCTACAAAAATAAAAATAAAATTAGCCAGATGCGATAGTGTGCACCTGTAGTTCCAGCTACTCAGGAGGCTGAGGCAGGAGGCTTGCTTGAGCCCTGGAAGTTGAGGCTTTAGTGAGCTATGAAGGAACCACTGCACTCCAGCCTGTGTGACAGAGTGACACTCCGTATCAAAAGAAAAAGAAAAAAGAAATAGAATTTCTGAGCCTCGAGGAGGTGGATAAGACTTGGATAAGCAGAGCGGGTGGAAGGGCATTCCAGGCAACGCCAGTGGCATAAGCAAAGGCACTGACGCAGAGATGTGCCAGGATTGTTTGGAAAATAGCAAGGAAAGGATATTGACTCTTTTAATTGTCATGGCTACCAAGTAAGGGTTTACCATACATGCATGTGTATATACTCCCTTGGGAGTTTTGCTCACCGTGATCCTATAAAGTCGATGGGGATTAGCATGCTCCCACTTCATAGGTGAGGAAATGAAAAGTCTGCTGAGACAATGGCTTCTATCTGAGGCCTCCAAGTCGAAGTGGAAGATATGGAAAGATAAAGTTTTCAGATCTCCTAACCCCATGGGTACTCACACCTGGGAAAGAACCTGTGGATACAGACAGAGGGTTTCTCATCAAGAAGAAAACCAACTCACTAAGGATATGAGTATAAATCAATGACCAAACCAACCTGCCCTCCAAGTGCATATAGGCTGTGCGTCATTGCTTGAGCATAGAGAAAGCTATAGAAAACTGTATGCCATGCTGTCAACATTTATTTGGGTGGAGGAGGGTGAAGGAAAAGAGAGAAGGAAAGTGGGAAAAAAAGAAATACAATGAATAAAAAATTTTCAAGAACGCGGTTAGAAAAAGCATAAAGATGTTCGTTGCAGGCATAGTTTATAATGACAAAAAATGTGAACAACTGTGCTCGCTTCGGCAGCACATACACTAAAAAATTGGAACGATACAGAGAAGATTAGCATGGCCCCTGTGCAAGGATGACACGCAAATTCGTGAAGCATTCCATATTTAAAAAAAAAACGTGAACAACTAAAATGTTTAGGTACAGATTTTAGTTAGAATACTTAGAGCACATACATGCTATCAGAAAGCTTTCTTGCCCTTAAAAACGATGAAGAGACTCATCAATTTTCCAGCTATGTTTAAAAAATAAAATAAAATCACCCATTTCCAATCATGTTCAAAAAAAATCAAAATTATAAAAAGCACATATAATTATCAACATGAAATGGTGTTAGGAGAATTTTTTTTTTTTTTTTTTTTTTTGACAGGGAGTCTCGATCAGTCACCAGGCTGGAGTGCAGGGGCTTGATCTCAGTTCACTGCAACCTCCGACTCCCTGGTTTGATTCTCCTGCTTCAGTCTCCCAAGTAACTGGGATTATAGGCATGCACCACCAGGCCCAGCTAACTTTTGCATTTTTAGTAGAGATAGGCTTTCACCCATGTTGGCCAGGATGATCTCTGTCTCCTGACCTCATGATCCACCCGCCTCAGCCTCCCAAAGTGCTGGGATTATAGGCATGAGCCACCTCGCCTGGCTGGGAAAATATTTTTAAGTGGAGAAAAATAAGATTATATAACAGTATTAGTATGTTTTGTAGGAGCCCAGAGCCAGCTCTGTAATTTGACCTTGGAAGGCACTTTGATAAATGCTGTCAATGGCTGTATGATTTTTTGTGCCTTTCCTCTTCATTTTTGCTTCAGTATACTTTGCAGTTTTTCTTTTTCTCTCCCTTTTTTGAGATGGAGTCTCGCTCTGTCACCAGGCTGGAATTCAGTGGCACAATCTCAGCTCACTGCAACCTCCGCCTCCCGGGTTCAAGTGATTCTCTTGCCTCAGCCTCCCGAGTAGCTGGGACTATAGTTGGGAGCCACCACGCTCAGCTAATTTTTGTATTTTTAGAGAGACAGGGTTTCACCATGTTGGCCAGGATGGTCTTGATCTCTTGACCTCATAATCGGTCCACCCTGGCCTCCCAAAGTGCTGGAATTATCAGCATGAGTCACCGAACTCCACCACTTTGCAATTTTTCTAAATTAAATTAATATTTTTAACAAGCAGATTGCTTTTTAAGATAAGGAAAGTTAACAAGAATTCTGATCTGCTTTTAAATTACATTTTCTTAGTCACTGGACTCAATCTCAGACATTTTGCTTCCTTGGTTTTCCTAATAGCTCTGCTGGTGCACCTGCCCACGTGGCACGCTGCTTCCGTTTTGCGGGGCTGCTGCCAGCTCTGTGTACTTCCTGAAATGTCTCACCAGGGAAGACATCCTGTGGCCCGTCCTGGGGTTTATTCATAACAGATCCTACAGCCCCAAAATAAATAGCCAGGGTGTTTCCTCTTCCTAAAGGGGAAGCAGAAGCTCCTGGTGAGCAGAGGGAAGGGTGAGCCCTGTCTAGACCACCATCCCAGGGGAATTCTGTCCACAGAGTTCCCCATGGAAATCCCCAAGGCCCACAGCAGCTCTGCTGACTCAGGCCATTCTAATTGTGCCTCGGAACCATGCCAGCTTTCCCTCTCCAGCACCCTCCATCCCATACCTCCTAGACAAAAGATCCCAGAAGCACCTACCTGGGTGCAGGGGGAGCTTCCAAAAGAGAGTTTGCTTAGGTAAGGTAGTGCGTCCAATTAGAGTTTCCTTGATTGATCAGGCTTTCAGGTCTCACCTTGAGCACCGCCTGGAGATAATCCTCTGCTCCAGTCTCTGGGAACTGCCCTGGCTACGGTACTGCCCAAAGGGACTCCGAGAACAGATGGATTTTACGAGTGCATGTAAAAGCCTCCATGTTCATTTCTGAGTAAAAGAATGGAGTGCAGTGATTATAAGCTATGGGCAATTTACCCCTCAGGATATATTTGGCAATGTCTAGTGACATCTTGGGTCGTCGCAACTGTGTGCTGTGTGCTACTGGCGTCTGGTAAACATCCTCCAATGCTCAGGATAGCCCACAGCTCCTCTCCACCCTATCAAGTAATTAACCAGCCCTAAATGTCAATAATGCTGAAATTGGGAAACCCTGGTCTAAGGTGTGCCCTGTGCTTTATAGATGCAAAGAAAGGGGGTACTAGGGCATCCCAAGACTTGGAGTATCTGAAATGGAAGATCCACTGGGGGAAGGATTTTCCTAAAGAATATGAGCAATGTTTCCAAACTGCTGGCTTCCACCAAAAGCAGGGTATATCTCTATTTCTTTTTCTCTCTTTTTTTTTTTTTTTTTTGAGGCAGAGTCTCGCTCTGTTGCCAGGCTGGAGTGTAATGGCATGATCTTGGCTCACTGCAACCTCCAACTCTGTTTTTCAAGGGATTCTCCTGCCTCAGCCTACCAAGTAGCTGGAGTTATAGGCACCTACCACCACGCCGAGCTAATTTTTGTATTTTTAGTAGAGACAGGGTTTCACCACGTTGGCCAGGATGGTCTCGATCTCCTGACTTCGTGATCCACCTGCCTCAGCCTCCCAAAGTGCTGGGATTACAGGCGTGAGCCACTGTGCCTGGCCTATTTCAAAAAAGACTTTTTAAAGCTATTATGCTATAAGTACTTTTCTTTCTTTTTTAACTTAGAGACAGGGTCTCTCTCACTCTGTTGTCCATCCTGGAGTGCAGTGAAATGATCATGGCTCACTGCAGCCTCAACCTCCTATGTTCAAGCTATCCTCTGGCCTCTACCTCCTGAGTAGCTGGGACTATAGGCACGCACCACCACACCAAGCTAATTTTCCATTTTTTATGTTGCCAGGCTGGTCTGAACTCCTGGGCTCAAGTGGTCCTCCTGCCCAACCTCCCAGAGTGCTGGGATTGCAGGTATGAGTTGCCGTGCCTGGCCATAAGGCAACTTTTTTTGAGACGGAGTCTCACTCTGTGGCCCAGGCTGGAGTGCACTGGTGCAATCTGGGCTCATTGCAGCCTCCACCTCCCATGTTCAAGCGATTCTACTGCCTCAGCCTCCTAAATAGCAGGGACTGCAGGCACTCACCACCTCACCCAGCTAATTTTTGTATTTTTAGTAGAGATGTGGTTTTGCCATGTTGGCCAGGCTGGTCTCAAACCCCTGACCTCAAGTGATCTGCCTGCCTCAGCCTCCCAAAGTGCTGGGATTACAGGCATGAGCCACCACACCTGGCCACTTTCCTTAATTTTAAGGGAAAAAAAACATATGGAAAAGGATAGGGGATGGAAGGAGAAAAATCTGGATTCTGGTCACTAGCTTTGCTCTGGTTCTGAGCACTTGGTAATCAGACATAAGACTTTCCTGTCAGGAATCTGGCAAATAAAAGAAAACAATGGGATCCGTATTTGTTATGTTAACCCTTATAATTGCCTGGAAGCTTGGAAATACCTTTGACCATTCCTGAAAGTTATCAACACAGGACAAAGTGAACCAAAAAGTCTGGTTCATTTAACAGGTGGTCAAATATCTATAATTAAAGTTAATTCAAACGTTTGAATTAACTCAAACGTTTGAATTAACTATGGCTACAGTGATAACATTTGCCAGATCTTTGCTTTATTTCTCCCTGCAAATCCTGGGTATTTACTTGGGTATCCTGAGCCTCCGGTAGAATGCTTTTGCATGTCCTCCTCCTTCGACTCTCTTCTCAAGAGCTGCTTTGATTCGACAAGCCTCCACTGAACCCTTTAGATGTGCCCCACAGGGTAGTAGTTGCTGTGGATACACTCATAGTACGTGGATGCTAATTTGGGATCAGTCTGGCATTTTGAGACTGAAGGCTTGAAAAAAATAGTACTGCCTCTAATGGAAGAGGACACTAAGTGAGCAAGTAGGAGCTGGGTTGGTCTGGAAGACAGTGACTCAGGGCATGAGGTGATCAGGGCATCCCAGTGGAAAACATTTATGAAGTTGTTGGAGCGGAAGGATTGGATCTTAGGAGAGAATATGAGCTCAAGAACTAAATGTGGAAGTCTTCCACGTAAAGGTGAGTCCACTGAAAAGGGCAGAAATAGAATAGAAGCCCAAGAGCTGGACCTTGAGGTGCAATTCAGAGATGAGAGGTAGGAGGAAGCTAAGAAAGCAGCAAAGGAAGTGAGTAAGAACAACTGGAGAAATAGGAAGAAAGCCAGGAGAGCTTGGCACTATCACAGTTTAGGGTGAAGTATGCTTTGCTTTGCTTTTTTCTTGTTGCTGTTTTAATTTTTTTTTTTTTTTTTTGGAATGAGGCAGGGTCTCATGTTGACCAAGCTGGTCTTAAATCCATGGCCTCAAATGATCCTCCTGGCTCAGCCTCCCAAGTAGCTGGGATTACAGGCACACCCCACCATACCAGCTTTTTTGGATTTTTGTTTCTCTTGTTGTTGCTTTGTTTTTGAGACAGGGTCTCATTCTGTCCCCCAGGCTGGAGTGCAGTGGCACAATCATAGCTCATTGCAGCTTCCACCTCCCAGGCTCAAGTGGTCCTCTCACCTCAGCCTCCCAAGTGGCTAGGACTGCAGGCAAGCAGCACCACACCAAGCTAATTTTTAAATTTTTTGTAGAGGTGGAGGTCTCATTATGTTGCCCAGCCTAGGGATTTATTTATTTATTTGGAGACGGAGTCTCCCTCTGTCTCCCAGGCTGGAGTGCAGTGGCACAATCTCAGCTCACTGCAACCTCTGCCTCCCAGGTTCAAGCAATTCTCCTGCCTCAGCCTCTGAGTAGCTGAGATTATAGGCACACACCACCACACCCATCTAATTTTTGTATTTTTAGTAGAGACGGGATTTTACCATGTTGGCTGAGATCGTCTCGATCTCCTGACCTTGTGATCCTCCCGCCTTAGCCTCCTGTAGTGCTGGGATTACAAGCATGAGCCGTCGCACCTGGCCAGGTTTTATTTTTTTAAGGGACAATCAATAGGTTTCAAAGCTTCATAGCATAAACACTGAGAAAAGGCCTCTAGATGTAAGATGACAAATCATCCTACTTTGACCAGTATTTTCCCAGTTTTAGCACTGAAAGTCTCATATCCCAGGAAACATCTCAGTCCTGGGCAAACACGGCAGTTAGGATATGCAGAGCCTTACAGTAAGGCACTGAGTCGGGGCACTAAAAATGAATAGTTCAGCAACTGGGAATGTCAATACATACCCTCTAAAAGACCACATTTAAAAAAATCAGATCCTGCATTTGCCACATCCTCTGGGCATGACCCTGGCCCAGACATAGGCCAGGGTTAATAAACTGAACTCACTGGATACAGTCTTTGAAAACCTTTGATTGTTTTTGAGGGTTTTGGCCTGGAAGCATTTCCTATCATAAAATTTAATTAAGTCAAACTCTTATTTGGCTCAAGTGCTGTTTTTCTAAATCGCCTTCACCCAATCAATTTCTTTTACTGGAAACTCAAGGGTCAAGATAGAGTGGATGGCCTTTCAGAAAAGAGAGTAAACCTCAAAACTGATCACCTGATAGAAAGATGAAAGAAAATTAGTTCACTCTATCAAAGCTGGAGATCCAATTTTAAGGAAACTGCAACAGACCTGAGGAGCTACAAGGTACGTCTCCGGCAACTTCCAGGCCCGTGGCTTTTCTGAAGACCCAAGATACTGTGTTTTAGTTAGCAGCTATCACAAGGCTCTTTTTCCAGTCATATCTTGTGGTGCTTGGAAGTTAGAGGAAATGGAACGGCTTGCATGTTTTCTGTTTTTGTTTTTTACATGCCTTTGGTTCTTCCCATTTCCTCTAAGCTGGAAGCCAAAAGCTGGCAGCTTGGGTGGACCAATTCAGCCTGCAAGTGTGTTTTGTTTGGCCTACAGGTTGTTTTTTAATAATTTTGAATTCATTGCCAGCATTTACAAATCAGTAGATTTCACAAAAAAAAATCTGGATTTCCTGCTTTTCTTGAAAAATTGGAAGAGCTGAAGACATGAGGACTGCAGGTCCACGTGGCAGCAACAGACAGGACCTGAGCAGCAAGACCCCCTTTGGATGCGGCCTGGGTACCCCCTGAGCCCCAGCCCCACCTAGCTCTCTCCTTTCCTTTACTTTACCTACCAGGCCCATTCCCAAGACTCCACAGAGAATGAGGCTTCCAAAATACCTCGGTCATTAGTTCTGAACCACTTGCCTTGACCTATTTCCTGCCCTACATCCCAACATGTTCCCAAGCCTTGGAGGTTCCGACGTCATGACTGCTTTCTGGTTTGTGGGTACGACTCACCCTCCTGGACCGACACCTGGTACCATTCCCTCCCACCACCACCAGGTTACCTGTGCTTCCTGCCCACCCTGCCCCTGCCCTGCCAAACTAGGAAGACACACTCATGCTCCGGGCTGCTGGTAGCCACGAAAACTAAACCGCAGGCACCTCCACTTGGTCTGCTCTCGCTTTGTATCTGTCCCTCATCTTTTTTCCCACTCTCCACTTCCTTCAGGTCCCACTTGGTTGCTGACCCTTTGACTTTCTCTTTTGTTTCCATCTTTGAAATCATCCCTTGGATTTGGACACAGAGTTCAGCTCTTCTTGCTGTGACTCTTGGCCACTCTCAAGATGGAGTTTAAACTTTGTGCTTCTTCTTACAAAGTCTTCAACTCAATCCAGCCCTGGGCATTGGAAATGTATTAGTCAGAGTACTGCTGGCTGCTATAACAAATGCATCCCAAAAAAAAATGATAATCGGCCAGGTGTGGAGGTTCGTGCCTATAATCCCAGCACTTTGGGAGGCCAAGGAGGGTGGATCAACTGAGCTCAGGAGTTTGAGACCAGCCTGAGCAACATGGTGAAACCCCATCTCTATAAGAAATACAAAAATTGGCCGGGCGTGGTGCCTCACACCTATAATCCCAGCACTTTGGGAGGCCGAGGCAGGTAGATCACTTGAGGTCAGGAGTTTGAAACCAGCCTGTCCAACATGGCGAAACCCCATGTCCACTAAAAATACAAAATTAGCTGGGCATGGTGGTGTATGCCTGTAATCCCAGCTACTCGGGAGGCTGAGGCAGGAGAATCACTTGAACCTGGGAGGCGGAGGTCGTAGCAAGCCAAGACCGTGTCACTGCACTCCAGCCTGGGCAACAAGAGCAAAACTCCATCTCAAAAAAAAAAAAAAAGAAAGAAAGAAAGAAATACAAAAATTAGCTGCATGCGGCCAGACACGGTGGCTCACACCTGTAATCCCAGCACTTTGGGAGGCTGAGGTGGGTGGATCATAAGGTTAGGAGACTGAGATCATCCTGGTCAACATGGTGAAACCCCGTGTCTACTAAAAATACACAAATTAGCCAGGTGTGGTGGCATACACCTGTACTCCGAGCTACTTAGGCGGCTGAGGTAGGAGAATCACTTGAACCCAGGAGGCAGAGGTTGCAGTGAGCAGAGATTGTGCCACTGCACTCCAGCCTGGGCAACAAGAGTGAAACTCCATCTCAAAAAATAAAAAAATAAAAACAAAAAAATTAGCTGGGTGCAGCGGTATGCACCTGTAGTCCCAGCTACTGGGAGGCTGAGGCAAGAGAATTGCTTGAGCCCGGGAGGCAGAGGTTACAGTGATTTGAGAATGTGCTGCTGCACTCCAGTTTGGGAGTGAGACTCTTTCTCAAAAATTAAACAAATAAATGAATAAATAATTTTTAAAATGATAATAATAATATCCGATTTGGCCTTAACTAGAGCATGGCAGAAATAAAAGGCAGTTACTGTGGTCCGAACTAAGTTCTTGTGCCACGTTGCCAGCACATTATGTTTGTTCTTCTAATGAGGAGGACTTTGTTTGGCTCTTGACAAACTTAAGTGGGTCTTATGTTTTGCCAATTGCGCTTATTTCATGTGCTTCTTGGTGCAGTAATGGAATCCATGAGCAATGCATAATCATAGTGGCCTCAGCTGTCAAATAATATTAGAAGTCAACAGCTATAATCTGAAAAAAAAAATTCCCAACATTTCAGCAGCTTCACATCAGGAAAGTTTGTTTCTCTTTTTTTTTTTTTTTTTTTTGAGACGGAGTTTCGCTCTTGTTACCCAGGCTGGAGTGCAATGGCGTGATCTCGGCTCACCGCAACCTCCGCCTCCTGGGTTCCAGCAATTCTCCTGCCTCAGCCTCCCGAGTAGCTGGGACTACAGGCACGTGCCACCATGCCCAGCTAATTTTTGTATTTTTAGTAGAGACGGGGTTT
>PVKV010032854.1:0-19352 GCA_004027835.1 Alouatta palliata
TATATTAGCACCTATTAAAATGAAAACTTAGGTGTAAATCAAAAAAATATGTACAAGATCTGTACAAGGAATACTACAAAACAGTGATGAAAGTAATTCAAGAACTAGAGTGATAATTCACATCTGTGGACAGGAAGACTCAATATTGTCAAGATGTCACTTCTTCCCAACTTGATCTGTAAATTCAGTGCAATCCTTTTCAAAATCTCACTGGTCATTTGGTGATACCGACAAACGGATTGTAAAATTTATATAAAAAAAGAAAAAGAACCAGAATAGCTAAGACAATACTGAAGGACTAAAACAAAATTGGAGGATTGGCAGTATTGACATAAAGACTTTCTGTAAATCAACAGTAATCGAGATAGCCTAATATTTGCAAAAGAATAGATAAACAGATCAGTGGAACAGAAGAGAGCATCCAGAAATAAAGCTGCATGAATGTACTCAACTAATCTTAAACAAAGGATCAAAGACATACTATGGATAAGAGAGTCCTTTCAACAAATGGTGCTGGAGTAACTGGATATGCACATGCAAAACATTAAATCTAGACACTAACTTTATACCCATCACAAAAATTGATTGAAAAAGGTTAAAAAGCCTAAATGTAAATGCAAAGCTATTAAACTCCTAAAAGGAAACATAGGAGACATTGTAGATGACCTTGGATTTGGGGATAACTTTTTAGATATACTAGCAAAGGCACAATTCATGAAATAAAGAATTGGTAAACTGAACTTAATGAAAACTAAAAATGTGTAGTCTGTAAAAGATACTGTGAAAATACAAACCACAGACTGAAAATATTTGCAAAAGACATATCTCATGAAGGACCGTTATTCAATATATACAAATAACTCTTAAAACATCACAATAAAAAAACAATTTTGAAAATGGGCAAAAGACCTGAAAACTTAGCAAGTAATATATACAAATAGCAATGTGCATATGAAAATACGCTCCACATCCTACATCATGAGGGAAATGCAAATTAAAATAAAGAAATTCCACTAAACACCTATTACAGTGACCAAAATCCAGAACATTGACAACACCTAATGCTGATGAAGATGTGGAGCAACAGGTACCTTCATTTATTGTTGGTGGGAATACAAAATGGTATAGCCACTTTGAAAGATGGTTAAGCAGTTTCTTAACATACTCTTATCCTACAATTCAGCAGGTATGCTCCTTACAAAATACCGAAAGGAGCTATAAACATGTTCAAGCAAAAACCTGCATATGGATGTTTAAAGCAGCTTTATTTATGATTGCCAAAACGTGGAAGCAACCAAGTTGTCTTTCAGTAGGTAAATGAATAAGTAAACTGTCATATATCCAGACAACATAATATTATTTATTGCTAAAAATAAATGAGCTATCAATCCACAAAAAGACATGAAAGACACATAAATGCATCTTACTAAACAAAAGAAGCCAATCTGACAAAGGCACATACTGTATCATTTCAACTATACGACACCCCGGAAAAGGCAAAACTATTGAGACAGTAAAAAATTACAGTGGTTTCCAGAGGTTGAGGGGAGGGATGGATGAATAGGTGAAATACAGAGCAAATTCAGGGCAGTGAAAATCATTTTTCTGATACTATAAAGATGGATACGTGCCATTATAAATTTGTACAAACCTATGGAATGTACAACACCAAAAGTGAACAATAATGTAAATTTTGAACTCTGGCTGTTAATAATGTGTCCGTGTAGGTTTATCAATCGTAACAAATGTACCACTCTTGTGGGGGATTTTGATAATGAGAAATGCTATGCATGTGTGGGAGCAGGAGGTACATTGGTTCTGTGTTCCTTCCTCTCACTTTTGCTGTGAATATAAAACTGTCCTAAAAAAATCCATGGCGAAGAAAATTAAAGGCAGGCTATTGTTGCTTGTTTGTTTTACAACACTGCTGAGAATATGTTGGTCCCAATGAGCCCTAGGTTCTAGTCAGGGCCACAAAACTGTCACATTCCCCATGGGTGGTCAATGAGGGTTGACAATAGTGTAGGAACAAGTGGGGCAATGCAGGCCTTTATATGTATTCACCATTTTTTATTTAAGAGCTTTTGTTACTTTTTTTCATTTGTTTCAACAAATGAAATTTGCTGATCTTTTACATAAGTGTATATTGCAGAACACATTTCTTCGTTTTCATCAGGCTCAGACATGGCTTGTCATGGCATTGAGGAAGAGATTTATTCTTCTTGACTCTGGGGTTTCCTAGTCCTTTCTATCTCCATGAGAATGGCCTAAATGAATTGAACTTCCCCAGCACTGTCTCTGCACAGTGACCTCATGCGTCTTCTTTCCTAATCTGACTTTTAAAGGCCTTTTGAGTAAAGAAAGAAGATCCTAGGGAGTTCTGAAGTAGGCAAAGATGCTTTTGTAGAGTACTTCAATTTCCAACTTCACATGATTTTACTTTCAAAGTATGCCCCCATTTTCACTCACTAACATTCATAGTATTTTACCTTTTTATCATCTTGAAACATTTGAGAAATTTGTGGAATAAATTAACTCATTCTGAGATATAAAAAATTGAAAATCAGCTGAGTGGGCTCTACACACTGCACAGAAATAGCGTCTGTTTTACAAAAATTAAAATTTTGCTAACTAAAATAAAGCACTAGCGGTTAAATGTCAACTATTAACTCATGGGTGAACAAGTGAAACTTTTCAATAGCCCTTTAAAATTTTTAACAATTGCTTCTTAAACTATGCATAAAAACGGTTTTAATATATAACACAACAAAACACAGAACAACTTTTTCCAAAAAGTCAAGAGTTTTATTTACAAAACAGCGTCTCTGGATGTGGACATTAAAAAGACTACTTCCAAGCAAATTAAATTTTTGAAGCCTGAATTAAATCCCAAATAGTCAATGTGCGCCAAAACTACAAAAGACATCAAAAGCCTCTTCATCTGCCAAATGTTGCCCAATTTTAGTACAGATTTTATTTCCCTTATGAATGCCATGTCCTACTCCCTGAAATCTGAATGACTAATATTGAAAAATATAAACATAGAGTGATAGGTATTAGGTGCAAATTTTATTAATAGCACAACAAATAATCTTTAGCAAACAAAATGGACAGTTTACATGACTGAATCCCAAGAATTAGAATTAAAATGACTGGACTTGTAATTTAGATACACTGGTTTTTTTATTTGGTGACTTCTTTAGGTAGTTACAATAACTGGTATTTTTTAAGCACTTAACATGTGCCAGGCATGATAATAGGTTGGTAATATAGTTTATACGTTTACTTTTCACAAGAGTCCTACTTAATCTCCTTTGGCATATTTTTCATATGACAAAACTAAGATATATTCTAAGATGACGGGAACTTGCCCAACTTCACACAGGGATGTGGTTCAGGATATGCTACCCAAAATATGGCACCTTGACACAATGAGTATTTTAAGCTGAAGGAATTCATCAAACCACAGAAACAGGAAGATGTTTCTGAAGCAGGATATAGAAACAGTTAATAGGAATTCACCTTGACCTTGTCTCCTGAAGCTGGCCATAAAACCTAGCTGGACTTCTGAAAACAGGTCATAAGACTCTCATTTCAGGAGATTTCTGCAATATACCCAGAGGAAAGGAATGTCACACAGGAATACCAAGAGAAATCCAAAGGGGAGAAAAATGTAAATATTTTTTCTCAGTCCTCACAAAGTCTTTGCTAGAATACCTGTGTAAAAAAAAATAAATAAATAAAAAAGAAAAGAAAAAAGAATGATTAATAGGAAAAAATGATATACAAATTTTTCCAACATGTATATAGATACAGGAGCCATGCACAGAGTATGAGACCCAAAGGAAGTGGCAGATAACTGACGTTTTCATGCTATCCGGAGGTTAGAGAAGGAACAGGGGCAAGATAGAATATGGGAAGGAGAGAGGAGGAAAGGCATGGTGAGCAAAGCAGTCTTGTTATTGCCCATGGAATCTCACAGGTAACAACTCTCAAAAAGAACACATGGCGGCCTGCAGTAAAATTTTTCTGTCAAACCGTTTTTAAAGGTGTTAGACTTTTAGTCTCTTTTTTTTTTTTTTCTGTGAGTTAATCTGTCCTAGATCCAGATAAGTGGAGCCTCAGAAAGAGTCTGTTTGCATTGCTATATTTTTTACTAATGCAGATTTTCTCTACAATGCAAATCTCTCACACAAAAGGGCAGTTTTTCTGAGCTATTTCTGTGGTTTGCAGCCATTCTGAATAGCCATAGAGAAATATGCCAGAGAAGTATATTTTGTGGTGAAATATTCTGGTTCTGTCAGAACAAACAGGTCTTGCTAAATTTCCCCACAGTTTATTACTATTAGACCACACCCTCATTTTTCCCAATCACGTTCCCCTACAACTGTCTACTTCATCAGTTTAGCACAAAATATATACAGTTATCCCTGTTTCTTTGGATCTTCACCTCTGAAGGTTCCACAGGACATAAAATTTATATTAAATACATTTGTATGCTTTTCTCTTGTAAATTGTCTTTTGTTATAGGGGTTACAGTCATGAACCTAGTGATGGGTGAGAAAAAGAAATAGCTTTTTCTCTCCTATAGTTTCACAGATAGTACATGCAAAAAAGCTGGTGAGACACACATATTCAGCTAGAGAAAATGCTTGACAAATCACATTTCTTTTTTTGAGACAGGGTCTCACTCTGTCACCAGGTTGGAGTGCAGTGGCATGATCTTGTCTCTGTTAGACAAAGGGTTTCACCACGTTGCCTAGGATCTAGGACTACTGAACACATTTGATCCACCTGCTTTGGCCTTCCAAAGTGCTGGGATTACAGGCGTAAGCAACAGTATCCGGCCCATACCACATTCTTAACATATGTTACTACATTCTTTACTCACCAACTTATAGCTCACTACTATTCTTCCTCTCCTTTTCTCATTTGTTAATTTATTAATTTTCCATGACTTGTAAGGCAGAACTTTTATACAACATAATAGCAATCTGTTTTCCTTTAAAAACACTGGCTATTTTTACATGCCATGTAAACCTCAGTAAAATGAGTACCTAAGAGAATTATATACATCTCTCATCAATTCCAAGGGGTCCAATATCCTTTTCCTGTTGCAAATCAGATACTTTATCAGGCTAGTTAGGTTGAAGTAAAACTACCTGTTCCTGTTTTCTATTAAGCAGAGCAAACAATAGGTAACAAACAAACAAACAAAACCCCAAGCTTGTTGAAGCAACAATAGCAACGGAACAAGTAATAATATAAAATTTCAATACAGAATTCTTTCAAATTTCTCCCTTCTACTGTTTACAAAAATGGTTACCAAAACATCAGGCTTACTCACACAGGACAAATTGTGCATAATGCAGTATGTTAAATAACAAGCATTGTCCATTATAATGAAATGAAACAAGTGTCAAAGGCACAGTATTCACAAAACACTTGGAATCTATAACCCACTAAAATTCAGGCTTCCAGCCAAATATTACAACAACTTCAAACATCAGGTAACTTAAGGTGTATGATTTGAAACTAATAATGCATAATTCCAAAGAGCTCCGTATAGGTAAACAGTGGTGATGCAGTGAGCTATTTGTGTTGAGTATTTATTTCTTTGCTGTCTAATTGCTCCAACTCCCTAGAGGTTAGGAGTCTATCACCTGCTGTTCCTCGGCTGCTAAGATCAGAGAATGTAACACAGATGGAGTGAGCTCTGTTCTCATGGCTGCTGCTTCACAGAGATAAGGCTGCAGGTTGGAGAAGTGCTCAGTTTTGCCTTCCTCTGAAAGAGCCTCAACAGCTATCAATAATTCCCAGTTACTTCCGTACTGTTGTGTTAAACAACACTGCCTTGCATACACAGGTGCAATTTCATGAAAGAGAGTCGTTTAAATCACTTGAAATGCCTATAGCTTTATTATTGCAGGTCTTTGTGTTGTCTCTCGTCTTTTCTTTTTAAAAAAATTTCTTCTTCCTACCCACCGCCTCCTCCAGGTCTACTGCCAAACTGCAATGATTTAAGAACCTGGTTAAATATTGGATCACATTTCTTCACCAGTTGCCTTGAGCCTGTTTGGTGAGCTATTCTTTACCCACCCTTGTCATTCTGCTGTCATTCACAGCATTGTATTTCTAGGAATGAGAACATTACAAAAATCAGCTATCCTCATTCAGGAACATGTACTATGTCTGGTTATGATCTCGCAATTAAAATAAGCCAATTTCCAGCAGCCAGGATGTGGTAGCTGCAATCCCTTGTATCACTGAAATTTATACAGTTCTTAATTTTATCAAAAGCCAAAGATCATTTTACTTGCAACTCCTAAATATGCAAATACAACCTCTCCATACCCTCTTTCTGCCTCTGGAGAATGGAAGAAAGAGTCATACTGTGCTACTAAATCGCGCTTCATATAATTTACCATTTTGATCAGTTATCATAATTGACATCAGCTTTTGCATCCTGTGAAGCAACATATGGAATGCACTTAGTACATGGCCTCCTAGCCTGTATTCAGATATCAACTACTGCTGATTACCAATGTAGTTTCAGCTCTTTCCCTCCTGATATTTCCTTGAGTATCAAGTTCAGTGGCTATTTTCCCCACTCAGCCTAGATACTCTGGGATTCTTTGAAAATAAGCTGGTATGACTTTCATCAGTGTCTCCACACTTTAAAAACTTATCATGAACACTGGGTACAAGTGTGCTTTATTATATAGAAACAATGATAAGATATTCATTGTCACAAGATTATTAAGTTGTGAACTGATTAAATACTCATTGCTTGGGTTAATTTTACATATTTAAAATCCATACATTTTTAATAAGTATTTCTCATACTTAACCTCCTTTATAGTACTAGCACCTTATTCTTTATTGTTGATACAGCATTCTGATTCCCCCTCTAAGTCCAAAGTAAGCTGCTTCTTACTAAAAATCAATCATTTTAGAAACAGTTAAACATGTCCAACCACAGACTGAGCTGCATAGTCACACTCTATTATGTGAGGTAATTTTAAAAAATTTTGTGTTTTTTCTTTTATATTTAAGCTTACATTGTTTTGCCTAGACATTTACGCAACTCTACCAAATGTACAGTTCACAGTGTATCATAAATACTATCACAAATTTATTAAAATTATTTTCTGACATGTATTATATATGCATATATATATTTTAAACTTTAGTTCAATTATAAGGTGTTAAATAATTTGTCAACCTTAGAAGTAAATTATTTTCCAGATGAATGAAGTTCTAATTTTATATAAAATTCAACTGGAGAATGGCACTATAGTGTTCTCTTAGCAGACCACATCTTCTGTTTGATACCTAAGAGCTGGGCTACAACCTCAAGTCTCTATGGTTGTCTACAATTCATCCAAGTTCATCAGGCTTACTGGAGAGTTAGGTTTTCTCTGTGACACAATATTTTGTAGACTAAGCATCTTTTCCCTTTTCCCCAGATGTGCATGGTTTCACACCTTGGAATGGTAGAAGCCACCAGGCTCCTCTAGTCCATAGTGTGTTTCCACATTGACATCCACTCAGTGGATACCCCAGTCAATAAACACCAGTAGCATAGGTTATGGCAGCAGTTTCTTTTAGTCTCCTCCGTGACCCAGCACTTCTTTCCTCCAGTAACTGGTATTTCTGGGAACAACGTCTCTGAGAAAACCTCCTTATCTCTTATGATTTCTTTGGTAGCTGGACAACTCATGATTACTTTCTTGACTCCATGTTAAGAATCCATGTGAGGCATGATTTTACAAGGATTCAGTGTCCTGTAGTACAATATCATCTAAGAAGGAGTATCTGTAAGGGGAAACGTGAAATATTTTCTGTGAAGTTGGAAGATACGGTTCATAAGACCATCCTCACTTCGAACACCAATTGTATGTTTGGGGTTTCCCAAGACCACGCTCAGATTTAACAAGTCACTAGAAAGATCCATGGAACTCACTGAAAGCTATGATATATTCATGGTTATGGTTTATAATAGAGAAAGAATATAGAATAAAATCTGCCAAGGGAAGAGATGCATAGGGCAGAGTTCAGTGAAGTGGGAGAGTGTTTCAAATGTGAGGTTTCTATTATTTTCAGGATACATTACCCTCCTGACATCAGTGTGTGACAATATGCACAGAATATTGCCAACTGAGGAAGCTCTTCTGAGCTTTAGTTTCTAGAGATTTTACTGGAACTCCATATTTGAGTGCCCACATGGCTGACCTCTAGTTTATGGACTGTTGGAGGTTGAATGGATACCGTGGGGCCCAAAGCTCTCATCACAATTCACACCGTTGGACATCCAGTGACTGAGGCTCCTAGTTAAACAAAAACACCCTGATCAGGAAAAACAGTCCAAGGGCCTACAGATCACCTTCAAGCAGCTGAGCACAGAGGCCAGACCTCTCTTTGGTTAAGGTTAAATCTTTTATTACATATTTTTCAAACGTAATCTGGCCAGGTAGTTTTAAGAAAATGAATTTTTAGATCTTTGAGGCTGCTTTAACCACAAAATTGCATTGTTTGATAAACCCCACACATCTAAGGAAAGAAACTTTTACCATGACTACATTAATGCATCTCCAACCCACAGGGCTTATGGTATGCTCTTGTTATAAGCATGCCTCTAAAGAGTGAAGCATGCAAATATACTCATTGAAAGAGGACATTTAACCATTTATACAATAAAATGAATCAGATATATGGTGAAGATGGTGGAGGTATAATGATAAATTTCTTTTAATGACATCATCTCTTCCAGTCCTTGGTCACCAGCAAAGTATGCGTCACACTTAAGGAAGATTACTGTGACCACAAAAAAAGCATGAAGAAATTATTCTCAGTACTCTTCCTATAATGAAAGCAGTTTCAAACTGCAGAATCAATGTACTACAGTAATTAAGATATTTGTAAACATAACCAGGATGTTGTACATCAAAGTACTATAAAGGTAAAATGTCAGTTATCAGTGTAAAACTCTCTCTCCCTCTCTCTCCGTGTATATGTGTGTGTGTGTGTGTGTGTGTGTGTGTGTGTGTGTGTGAGAGAGAGAGAGAGAGAGACAGACAGCTATCTCTCACATTTGTAGTTTTATAACATTTAATAAGGAAGTTAAAACTTACTTTATCAAATTGTATCATAAATAGTTGACTCTTATTTATGCTTATAAAAGTCTTAGGTTTTTTTCTACTTCTAATTTGCAAAAATTGAATTTTATTCTGGCTGTTGGACCTATGAGTGTTAGCAGTAGATACTTGATTCTCTCGTTAAATATGTAAGAAAATTTGATGGTGATGTAAAAAAACTAAACGGATTTATTTCTGATTTTTATTCCTGACTTTTATTTAATAATCTGGAAACCAAAAATGTATGCAAACATATAAGTTTATTAAAGGAATATTATATCTTTTATAATATTTCTTGGTTCATAAATGACTACTTTTAGCTATACAAATTGTATAGCATTATTAAAAATTAATCAGAGAAACAGCCTATTGGTACATTATCTAATTTTTATAACTTAAAATGAATAAACATATCAGATGTACAACATTTTAATATTGAGTGCATGGCATTATTAATCTATCTTGCAAATGTGTGCTGCTTTTTGTTTCTCAATATTTTAGATAATATCCTTCAAAATACATAACTCAATAATGTAAATTGATAAATGAAATAAAGCTTTATGTGACAAAAATAAAGAATTAGATGTTTGGCTTAAAAATGAGAATTGGCTTTGCTAATTGAGCTGTATGGTGGACAGTTTGCATAAATCGAAAGAGCTAAATCTGCAGTGCCAATATATCTTGAAAAAATATCTTTTAAGTTCAAGATAAGAACATTTAGTCTGGGCACAGTGGCTCACTCCTGTAATCCCAGCTCTTTGAAAGCCATGGTGGGCAGATCACCTGAGGTCAGGAGCTGGAGACCAGCCTGGCCAACATGGCAAAACTCAGTCTTTACTAAAATAAGATAAAATAAAAAATAAAAATAAACCAATAAATAAAGAATAAAGATAAGAGCATTTAAAATATCAAATTAATAAAATTATAATATAATTTAAATATTTAATAACTTTACTCCAACTCTGTATCAGTCTTGTATCAATCAAGATAGCAACAAACAGCATGGAAAACTTAGGATTTTTTAATATGGTGTGTTTACAAAGGGGCTAATAAGGGGAATGAGTTATAGAATAACCAAAGAAATTACAACAGGCACTAGGGTCAAGCAACAATGAAGCTGTCCTCACTGCTTAGCCAACAGCACAAGGAAAAGGAAAGCTTTTTGGTATCTGGAAGAAAAGTTAATCAAACAAGGATCTTTGGAAATGAGCACTTTTGTTGGATTGAGAGCATAGCCAATCTGAAGCTGCCTTGAAAGTGAAAGATCCAGGAGAAAAAATACACTGACTTCATTTACTTCTCACTTTCAGATTATTTGCTGGACTTTGTATTAGCTACAATCAGAGAAATGAGAAGAAATGGAAGCTCACTGATTACTCCATACAAGTCAGCATAACAATGCAGAGAGCAGAGTAAAGAAAAAACGAGAATAAATGCGGAGGAGCACATAGAACTTACCGGATACAAAACCTTTTTTTAATATATCAAGTTAAAAGAAGGTGCACTGAAGAGATGGATTAATAGTTATAATAAATTGTTATTTGCAAAATCTTAGCAAAGTATTTTTGATACCTCTCTCCAAAATTAAGACAGTAAATGATACTAATAACTGGATTTTTTAAATTGGGTAATTTATATTGTTTATTGTTCTTGCTTTCAACAAATCTGAAGGAGAACCTAATCTACTTGGCAACCAATTTATAATAAACATTAATTTTCATTATAAATGATTTTGTTATTTCAGCTTGAAATTCTGAAGGCGTTTAAAGAATTAAGTGACATTGTTAACAAAAGTCACTTTTGTTCCTATCAACTAATACACATAAACAAATTTCTTTAACACTTCAGATGATAAAATGAAAAATAGGGATAGAATTGATTATATGCTATTATATTCTAATAATAACTCATTTATCTATGAATAAGTTTAATAATTGAAAATATAGCCTTAATATCATTAAGCTATGCATTCTGAAAAAATTATATTAAAATTATTTATTAAATTTATAATATGCATATGCCAAGAGTAATGAATACTAATAACAATTATAATACGATTAAATCTCTAAGAAAAATAATTTAACAGAGGTTATATGACAAAATGAAAATTTTAGTGTATATACACATTTTCTGACAATATGGGCATAAAATGATAATATATTAGTCTGCAATTTAGCGGCGGAAGTGAAATACAAGTACGAGTTCAAGAAAAAAATTAAAAATTATGAATTATAAAGAGAACTTATTAATAGGTTAAATGGTTAATAAAGATTTTACATTATTATGTTCCAGGAAAATAAAAACAGGCATGAGATGTTTCTCCTTTATAAATTTACCCTGAGCTTTCTTACACAGTGTTGGAGTCTGATAATTTATGTCCATTTACCACAATCTCTTTGTTAAAGTTTCTGATGGAATCAGGCCTAGAAGAAACTTCCACCACAATCTGTGTTATTCTTTCTAAAAATTTACCAATGTTTCGTATTTCTGAAATGTTTATTGTTTAGCACTTTATTTTTAAATTTATGATATGATAAACAGAAATAATTGACGCTGTTTTCCCCAAATTCATAGTCACTTATGCCAATACTATTTAATGAACATATGAACCTTCAATATTTCCCCAAATCCTACATTTTCTTGTAAATTTGTTTGCCTACTTTTTATTTTGTTTCATTGATCTATTTGTCTTTTCTGTAACTCAATCTTTTATTTACAAGATCTTTACAGAATACTTTTAAATTTAACTAGTAGGGAAAATTAGTCATAATTATTCTCTAAGATTTACACATTTACTTTCCCAGATTAATTTAAGAATTTTTTTCAGCTTAAAAAATTGCCTTGAGATAGCTATTGATATTACATTAAACTTTTTCTTAGTGAGTTGCTGTATTTGTCTTGATGCAGTGCAATTATTAGCCACTATTAAAAGTAGTCCCCATAGGCATTCAACCTGGAGCTAGCTCCTATGAACAACTCTATTTCAAATTATTACATGCAATATGTATGGATCAGTTGAACTTATGGTTTTCATTGCTCTGTGTGTGTGAGGGTGATAAAAGAAACCAAGAATTATTTTGCCTAATGACAGATTTTAATGCATATCTTTTGAATTTGGCAGGTCAGCAGACTTTTTGTTGATTCTCAGATCAGCTGAGGTCTCCCCAGCACCTCTGATCTGAGTTTCAAAATCTTGTAAAGATAATGTTCTAAGGAAGCCCATTGATTCAGGTTTTACTGGTTTATAGAAACATAATCATATTGTATTTATGTGGATTTGAATATAAGTGAAATGTTTTCCGTGGTAACTTTTTTTAGGAATATGTAACATCTCCGGAATTATTCGGGTCTTCTTTTACATTTTTGAGTAGAGATTTATTATTTTCTTCGTAATAGTCTTGCAGATTAATGTGGTTTTACCCTTCTTTTATTTGTATTGTGGGAAAGATACCTGTATTAGTTTTTTTTTCATGCTGCTAATAAAGACAAACCCGAGACTGGGTAATTTATAAAGGAAAGAGGTTTAATTTACTTACAGTTCCATGTGGCTGGGGAGGCCTCACAATCATGGCGGAAAGAAAAGGAGAAGTAAGAAAAATCTTATATTGCAGCAGGAAAGAGAGCCTGCGCAGGGAAACTGTCCTTTTTATAAAATCATCGTATCTCATGAGACTTGTTTACTATCATGAGAACAGCACTGGAAAAACCCGCCCCCATGAGTAAATTAACTCCCACTGGGTCCCTTCCACAACATGTGAGAATTTTGGGAGCTACAATTCAAGATGAGATTTGGGTGCAGACACAGCCAAACCATGTCAACACTTTTGCATTACTTTAAAAAAATCCGGTTATTTGTGATATTATAGAGTTATTACAGAGCAAGGATATGGCATAAGGTATGATATATCTTATGTTGAATCTTATTGTGTTTGCTCATGCTCATAAATTTGTATGTTAGTTAATGTACCTATATTTCTATTTATTATTAATAATAAAAACTAGCATTGGATGCGGTGAGCCGAGATCGTGCCATTGCACTCCAGCCTGGGTAACAAGAGCGAAACTCCGTCTCAAAAAACAAACAAACAAAAAAAAAACTAGCATTAACATTCCATTACTAAGATGAATAAATTCTTCAATGTTCTACTATATTTCTTAAAATAATAATATGAATAATAGTTGTTCATTTGGGTATAATTTCTTTGTTCACTCTTAATAAGGGGTTTTCTATTGATTCATGGTATTCTTAATAGAGTAAATATCTTTTGTCCATTCTTAGTTTGTCACATGATTGTTTTTTAAAAATTAAAGATGCATACTGATTCCAAATTATTTTTTCATATCTAAAACTATCTTTGTAGAGTTTTCTCTTTTAACCTGATAATATGTATATTTATTATTTCCTACTTTCTCTAACATTTAAGACTTGAAACTTCTAAAAATAATTGCAGCTGCATTGTGTAATGTGTTTACATGATGTATTCTCAGTTTTGTTCAATTCTAGTTGATATTATACTCTAATTTTCTGTTTAATTAAATAAATATTTAGAAATTTAAAACATTTCATCTTTATTCCATTTCTGTCCTCTCTCCTTCCTTCTTTTCTTTTCCTTTTAATTTTCTAATACCACTTTCCAAAACTGAACAATTTGTGCTAAATATTTCTATTTGGGGCTTTATTATGTTGTTGAATTTTTAAAAGCACATCCAAGACATTGTTATACTGGCAAACACTGTGGTTTGCTTAGCTTAGGTGTTCTCCAATTTTGCATACCAACAAAACTTTTTGTTTTGTCCCCAAAGTTCCCAGTCCAAGAGGATTAATTATCATTGATTTGAGTCATTTAAGCCAATCTTATTCTCCTTGTAAATCCTTGCTTTCGTGACTGTCCTTACAGCTAGAGCTGGGCACGTGACCTAGTTCTGTCCATTGAGTTGTAACTGGAGATATCCAGAGGGAGCAACTGGAAAAAGAATATCCTTTCAGATAATAAAGGGATATCTGGTGAAGACAACTCCTGCTTCTTCTGCCTCCTGTCATTGAATAAAATCTAACTCTGCAGTAGCTGAAGCTGTGACAATCATTTGGTATCTCAGGGAAAAACAAGAAAATTGCATGGATATTATAATAAAAACAGCTATTTTGCTTTTTTCTCTAATAGCATACTTTCTGAATTTTAGCTGTGCTCATCAATGCTTGGAGTACTGTATATAAGTACCAACTTTGCTAGATGCTAATTGCTGTCAGGTTATTAAGCTCTGACTAAAGATATGTAACTTTTGATATTTTTCTTCTTTCTAGTTTATCGTATTGTTTTCAGGAATGAATACAATAGAGCTCTAGCTAAAGCAATTTTTCTTTACCGTAAGGTGAAATGGAAATGGAATTCCAAATAAAAATGGGGCAACAAGGTAAGAGGGTGCTAGATCTCCAATTTGGTGAAGCATCTTTTCAGTCGTGGTTCATGTATCTGAATTTTTACATCATAAATTTAATTAAATTTTCATAGTTTTAGCCAATTTTTATTTTGAGTATTCTGTCCCTTAAATCCAAAACTAATCTTAACTAATACTAGTGTTACTCAGAATCCTGAGTTTTTTGAGATGAGTAAGGAAAAGGGTGATTGCTTAACTTTAGGTTCTCGTTAAGTGAAATATTTTCTTGCCTCATGATTAGTTTTTCTGTTGCTTGTAGGAAAAGTGTTCGCTATAAAAAATAAAGATTTCACAGATATAGCTATATGTTTCATAATTATCCTTATTCTATTAAGTTTGCTACGTATCCTTATTCTATTAAGTTTGCTACCTGAGGAGAAAATAAACTGCCAATAACCTACAGAATTGATATTTCTGGAGTATATTTTGAAGCATCGTATTTGAAAACAAACCTATTGGCCTATATTGCTGATTTTCATAGGCAGAGCTGTTAAAGAAAATAATCTCCCTTATAAGATAGCATTTACACTTCCATATTTCATAGCTATATTGTAATACAGTTTTTTAGCATTATAATTTCTATTTGGTACCTGACTTAATATGTGTATGTGTATATTTATCTATGTGTTTAAGTTCTAATATTCAAAATTGTTCCAAAAACACAATTTCTCCCTTTGTGATATAACGAAGCCTATACAAAAGCTCTTAATTTTTGTCATTCAAATATCTACATTTTAATAGCATAAAGAAAAGCTGTCATCCAAATATAAAGCATTCTTTGGAGATATTACATATTATAAAATCATGGCTAGTGGACTGAGTTTACTTTAAATTAATATGTAAAAAGTTAATTCTAAGTTAATTTGATAAACAATGTCCAGGGGACAACAAGTAGCTTGAAGAAGACAATTGTTCAGAAAAGTAGAAAGTTGTTGCTTTTTCTAGCTGGTTGATATTTCAGGGTCATTTTATATTTCGAAATTGCCAGTCTTACTACTACTTGAATATCTTGGAGGTGTTTATATGAACAGCCAACTCTTCCATTGCCTTGAGCATTGCTGGAGGATATTCAAGCTATTCACTGATCTCTAGCTATGTTTTAACCAAACTTTATTTTATAAAGAGTCCTTAGGTGCAACTATGAGGCATTTTTATGCCTCCTTTGATTGATTCTTCCAGCCATAGCCCTCAGTGATTTGGTAATACTTTAAATCCTTGCCTAAGTTGTCTTACTGTTAGATAACCAGTGTGTAGAGCTGCTGGAATATTTGTATTCCTTTCTCTGTGGCTAAGAACTGACTTAATACTCCCTGAGAGAATTTTATTGTTTGATGGTGCTCCTCATTCTGTTTTCTACTATCTGTGGTTTTATAGAAAACTTATTATCTTTGAAGTTAGGCCTCATCTTCTTATCCTTCTAATCCTATCACCTCCAATTTTTTTTCCTTACAGATGGAATTAAAAGGCAGTCATACCTGATTCTGAAACTAAGCCCCACTAGTGTTGGACTAAGGTTAAGAAACTGACCTCTGAACCACAAGTTCCATAAACTGCACATCATAAAAAGTACCAAAATTGTGATGTAATAGTGTGAGTCACATGGTAATTACTTAATAAACATCAGTTTCTCTCTTTCCCTTTTACTCATAGTGAAGCTATAATTTGTCCTTTTGTATTGAAGAACTAATGGACTTTTTAATAAAATATAGTCTTAAGTCAACATTTATTGTATACATATACCAAGATTTAGTCAATAATTCATTTTTATTCCTTTTGTTCTTGAGCTAACTGGTTGCTAATTTGTAACTCAGAACTGTTCTGATTAATTAGACAATTATGCATTTTTAATTGGAAATACATGGTTGAAATAGAGCAATACCAATTTGTTACTACATTCAGATGAGTATGCACTTTTTTGAATTTGTTGAATAATACTAATTTCATGATCAAAGCATTCATTCGTACTTCAGAATACATTAATTTGCAGTTTTCAAACTTACATTCAAGGTGATTATATGTTAAAATGTAAATAATATTCTATATTCAGATTTTGGAAAAAATATTGTTTTGCCTCTCTTAAGCTTTAAGCATTGATTTTCCTAAGGTCTAAGAAGTGGATCCTTTATTAAGTGACCAATCTTTGTATTCAACATGACTTTTATGTTTCCAAAACTATGTTAATCTCACCTGGAATTTTGTATTCCACTTCAAAATTCTTAATCTTGTCCTGATTCCATAGCAATATTGCTCTAGTTTTATATACAGGAACATTTTGCGTTTGACTTATGATATAAAACGAGGATATTGTTGTAGAAATTAACCATATTTGTTTGTTATTTTAGCTACTGTAAATTGAATTTATGCCTGGGATCTAGAAACTGTATATCTTTCTGAGAAATCCCAATATAGTGGGCATCTAAACATTCATAGAGAAATTAAAAGTTTTTATTCCTAAATAAGCTTTTAGAAATTAAAAAAAATGGCAAATTTTTGAAAAAATTAAAAACATTTTTCTTTAATCATTTTACAAAGATACTCTTGGGGCCAGGCGCTGTGGCTCACGCCTGTAATCCCAGCACTTTGGGAGGCCAAGGTGGGTGGATCACGAGGTCAAGAGAGCGAGACCATCCTGGTCAACATGGTGAAACCCCGTCTCTACTAAAAATACAAAAATTAGCTGGGCATGGTGGCACGTGCCTGTAATCCCAGCTATTCGGGAGGCTGAGGCAGGAGAATTGCTTGAACCCAGGAGGCAGAGGTTGCAGTGAGCCGAGATCGTGCCATTGCACTACAGCCTGGGTAACAAGAGTGAAACTCTGTCTCAAAAAAAAAAGAAAACAAAGATACTCTTGGGAGAATTAGTCCATTAAAAATAATGGATGATATCTTCTGCTTCCACTTAGAACGTAGAAAGAGCTGCAAGAGGATGTCTCTTCTATCCTAATGACGAGAACCTTAAAATCATAGTTTCTTAAGCTCATTAGAGATAGGAGCATGCAAAGAAATTTACTAAATTATAAACTACACAGTGATTTGCTTAGAACAGAAGTGTTCCACAAATGTTTTAATCTGTGGTCAAACAGCTGAATAATGAACAAGCCACCAAAGCTATGACTAAGAAGAAAATAGTTATACCTTCAATGAGTTGTTAATGACAGAATCCCTAGGAGTCATAGACGAAATATACCTGCAACTATCTGCCAACTCTTTTCCACAAGCTCTATTGAGGTTTCATGAGGAAGATGGTGGGAAGCACAGAAGAGCTGAGACAGATTCCATGGAGGTTCAGGTGTGTGGGCACTGCTGAAATTTGAGGGGAAGAAGTAGGACTGAGAGAAACCTCTGGACACTTCAGATACTCATCATGTGTTAATGTGATGAGCCTGCTAAAATGTGAGGGCAGGGCAGTACAATTGTGAGAAAGCTCTTAGGCCATGGTGGCTTATACTGCATAGGGAAAAGCACCTCTCTGTGCCTAGAGGACAGGTGAGAATAACCTCTAAGGTACAAATGTACGGAGATTACTAAGGTCTGAGGACCAAGAGAAAAAAAAATGGAGGGAATCCCTATATGCACTCTGGATTTTATAATAAGCACGCAGCAGAGGCCATTTTTAGCTGGGTGTGGGGAAAGAGAATGAGATAAAACTATCCCAAGTGCATAAGCATGAGGTCTGAGGACAGGAAAATAGAGAAATGGTTAAGACACGCATATCCTGTTTGTTAAAAGAAAGGTTCTAAAGCCACCCTTAAATAATTTGAAACTGTAGGGAACTAAATCTAACTAAAGCAACAACAGCGTTTAGACCTAGCTCAACTATAGACTAGGTTGACTCAGAAGGACAACCCTTTTTTAGGAAGCCCATTTATAGCCATAAATATTTACTTCAGCATCTATTTTTTTCATAAATTGTCCATAGTTTAAGCAAAATTTATTAGACAAATGAAGAGGAAAGAAAATGAGACCCATTATCAGGAGAGAAGCAGTCAAGAGATGTGAGAATTATCAAACAGAGACTTAAAAATAACCACAATAAAAATTTTCAAAAGTCTTAAGGAATGGCCAACTATTTTAAAGTAACCATGTGAAATATGTAAAATGACCTTGGGCAAAAAGCAGATGACAACAAGCAGGAACAGATGGGAACTACCAGCACAGACAGATATTATAAAGAATAACATCAAAGAAAATGCTAGAAATTAAAAATATGGTAACAGAAATGAATAATTCTTCTGATGAGCTAGCTTATTGGAAGACTGTGCACAGCAGAGGAAAGAATCAGTGAATCAGTGACCAACATGCAGGTAAGTAGAAAGTAATTTCATACCAAAAGTAAAAGACTGCATTATTCCCTTCTCTCATTGCTATAAAGAACTACCTGAGACTGGGTAATTTATAAAGAAAAGAGGTTTAATTGACTTAAAGTTCCACAGACTGTACAAGAAGCATGGCTGGGGAGGCCTCAGGAAACTTACAATCATGGCAGAAGGCGAAGGATGAGTTTGCATCCTTTGTAGGGACATGGATGAACCTGGAAGCCATCATTCTCAGCAAACTGACACAGGAACAGAAAACCAAACACCGCATATTCTCACTCATAGACGGATGTTGAACAATGAGAACACACGGACACAGGGAGGGGAGCATCTCACACTGGGGTCTGTTGGGGGGAAAAAGGGGAGGGACAGCAGGGGGTGGGGAGTTGGGGAGGGATAGTATGGGGAGAAATACCAGATATAGGTGATGGGGAGGAAGGCAGCAAATCACACTGCCATGTGT
>PVKV010032855.1:0-19348 GCA_004027835.1 Alouatta palliata
TGAAACCCCATCTCTACTAAAAATACAAAAATTAGCTGGGCATGGTGGCACGTGCCTGTAGTCCCAGCTACTCGGGAGGCTGAGGCAGGAGAATTGCTTGAACCCAGGAGGCGGAGGTTGCGGTGAGCCGAGATCGCGCCATTGCACTCCAGCCTGGGTAACAAGAGTGAAACTCCGTCTCAAAAAAAAAAAAAAAAAAGTCCTATACATTTCCCATCTGGCTATTATTTCGCTACAGGGTCTACCACGGGTGGAAGACATTTAAATTAGTCCATTGCAGTATCAAAACTCTAGCCCCAACTATCCTATCTAAAAGATTTGTGCAAGGCTGAAATCCAGTTAGAAAGATATGGTAGAGGCCGGGTGCAGTGGTTCATGCCTGTAATCCCAGCACTTTGGGAGACAAAGGTGGGCGGATCACTTGAGATGAGGAGTTCAAGACCAGCCTGGCCTAAATGGTGAAACCCCATCTCTACTAAAAATAAAAAATTAGGTGTGGTGGTGTATGCCTGTAATCCCAGTTACTCGGGAGGCTGAAGCAGGAGGATCACTTGAACACGGGAGGTGGAGGTTGCAGTGAGCCAAAATCACATCTCTGCACTCCAGCCTGGGCAACAAGAACAAAACTTAGTCTCAAAACAAAAAAGAAAAGAAAAAGAAAGACATGGTAGAATTTGTTAGCACTCCTCCATATTTTATGGGGGAATCCCTCTATATTTTCTAGTCTTCCTTGCAGCTGGCTGGCCATGTGATTCACTCAGGGCAACGCAAAGGAGTGGGAAGTATGTAAGTCACCTCCAAGGCCAGGTGGCAAGGTACCTGGTGTGCCTTCCCCTCATACACACAATGGGAAGAGAAGGACTCCAAGATGGTCTAGTGATGGATGAAAAGGGCTTGGATCCCTGAGTCACCACTTGGAGGAGGAAAGCCTAAGAGAGCAGCCCAACCCTCGCCAACTTGTTACACGAGTGAGAAATTAACTTTTACTGCATTAAGCCACGGAGCTTGGAGATTGTTACCACAGCTAATGAGTATTACTCTATGTAACATGGAAGCTGTCGGCATAGTCACGGTGAGACATAGCAGCGTTAAGGCAATAGAAGGATGGGGTGGATATGAGAAATGTGAGTGGGGAGAGGTGCTCAGAGTGAGGGAGAGGGCAAACCATGTTCCTGCATGAGTCTAATCCAAGGTGGGTGACGACAAGAGCCAAATGGGAGGTCCACACACGGGGCTGTGGGCTGTGAGCAGGACAAGCAGGTGACACTGAGAGATCACAGAGGCAATTAGTGGAAGAGAACCAGAAGAAAATGAAGAACATTCCTCAGTCTGAAAACTCTCCAGCTGCAATGCACTGGTCCCTTCTTTCAGAGTGGTGCACCCTGCTGGGACAGGGACAAGCGGCCATTCCAGCATCAAGCAGGAAAGGGCTCCTCTTGCCATGGACACACACAGAGCCAGCCAGCCTGGTTGATCCAAGGAGCAGATGTCCTTGGGGTCTAGCCCCAGGTCTGTCCATCCTGGCTGTGAATCTTGGGCAGGTCAGTTCCCTTCTATGGGCCTCAGTTGGGGAAACTGAGGGGTTTGTAAACCCTCAGTTTACATGCATAGGGGTGTATGTAAACTGGAAACATAGGGGTATGTAAAATGAGAAGGTGGGTTTGATCTAAGTGCCTGGTCAATAATGACATTGATGGTGAAGGAAGCTAAGCAAAAACAAAGGTGGGGGAGTTATGGCTCTTATAATGGAATCATGATGATGGAGGTAGGGGTAAAAGGGCATCCCCCCTCAAGAGAGGCCAACTCGGGCTGAAACACATCTTTACGTCTCTTTGCCATAGCCTTCATCTTCTCCCACTGCAGATGAGCTTTCTCTGTGTGATGAGCATGCGGCCCCACCACGCTCCAGGTCCACTAACATACCTGCTGAGGAGGAAGGATTCGGGCAGGTCCAGCTGGATCGCATGACCCCCGATGGAGGGGGGTGTTAGCAGGAGAAATAGTCACAGAACAGATGTGGGCTGCTGGGGGATCTCTGTGGATCCCCAGATTCATGTCTGATGTCCTCCCCAGTCGCCACTTGCCCTGACCCTAGGTGATGCGACCTTCTCAGCCCAGCAGACTCTCCCACCTGCACTCACCTGGTGGTTACTCCTGGGCAGTGCCTGGCAAAAGCTTTTCCAGCTCATCTCAGAGGGGATCTCCCCTTCCAAGGACACGGGGACGGTTTTCTCACCGGTTTGCCAATGGAGCCATGAGGCCCGAGGAGGTTAAACAGCTCGGCTGTGAGAGGTCACCAGGAAAATTGGAGGCACCTGGGTTACTTGCCCACCTTCTCTGTTGGCAGTTTGTTCCGGGCTTAGCCCGCCATGTTAGTTCAATGGGCTGGAGGAGGCCTTTTGCCTTCCCTGGCCTGAGGAAAATGATGTCTAGCCAGCATGACGCTCAAGCAGGCAGATGAGTGGAGAGCGATGCACCTCCACACCCATCTCAGCTCCCCCTGCTCTTCCCAGAAGGGAGGACTGAGGAGGAAGAACGCACTGACCTCGAGCTCCTCCCGGGTGCCACATTCCTACACCCTTCATCTCACACTTGAAATGTTTTTAAGGTGGCATTAAGTTACACCAATAATACAAGAGCCTTCTAGTGAAAAGTGTAAAGCATTACAGACAAGTCCGTAAGTGACTTTGATCACTGTAACCTCCCCCGAACTCTCCCCCAGGAACCGCCGTGACCATTTAGCCAACATCAACCTGTCTTTTCTCATGCATTTACTTTTAAGCATATATGTTAAATTTTTCTGGGGTTCATAACATAAATAGTATCAATTGTACCGATTTTGCATGCAGATCATAATGCTGAACAGGTTTTTCCTTTTTTCTTTTTGGACAGAGTCTTGCTCTGTCACCCAGGCTGGAGTACAGTGGCACAATCTTGGCTCACTGCAACCTCCGCCTCCCGAGTTCAAGCAATTCTCCTGCCTCAGCCTCCTTACTGAGTAGCTGGGATTATAGGCGCCCACCACCACACCTGGCTAATTTTTGTAGAGATGGGGTTTCACCATGTTGGCCAAGCTGGTCTTGAACTCCTGACCTCAGGTGATCCACCCACCTTAGCCTCCCAAAGTGCTGGGATTATAGGCGTGAACCACCGAGCCCAGCCCTGGACGTGTTTTATACAAATGGCAGCCCAAGCTTCAGCGGGATACTTGACCTCTGTGTATCACAGTATCCTCTCCTATAAAGCGGGGACAATGATAACACCCTACTCCTGGGGTTGTTGTGAGACCCACACGAACAGGGGCATTGCCTGGCATGTGCGTGTGTGCACACACACACACACACACACACACACATATACATAGCAATAAAAGGGCTATGAAGCATCAGCCATTAATGTTTTTCTGTCATTAGTATTGTGCAAATAGGTTTCTTCACTCACTTAGATGTCTTGGAAATCTTTCTAGGTTAGTACTATAGGTTTGCCTCAGCCTTTTTACCTGCTGTATACTGTTCCATAGCATGGATTTCTATCCTTTATTTAGCCATTCCCCTTTTGATGGACATTTAGGTTAATGCCAAATTTTAACCTACGGGAATAAGGCTGCAATAAACATCCTGGCATGGACATGCCACTATTTCATTAAATACTCCTAACAACCTCTGAGGCAGATTATTATTTGCTAGCTTCTGAAGAAAGAAAACTGAAGCGGACACAGTCAAGGGACTGAGCCAGGATTCAGCCCAAGCTGGTGTGAAGCTCAAGCAGGCAGATGAGTGGACAGCGATACAACATGGTTTGCCCTCTCCCTCACTCTGAGCACCTCTCTCCACTCATATTTCTCATATCCACCCCATCCTCACCAGGCTGCTGCCTCTGCCTACAGTCCCTACCTCCAAGCATCCTTTAAGTCACAACAAATGCTCTTTCTTCCATGTCACTTAAGTATGAATAGATCCTTGTCCCTAAAGGTTGTGGGGCTCCTTACCCACCCCCGGGCTACTGGTGTCCTCTTTTCAGAGAAAGAAAAGGTAGAGGGAGGCTTCAGAAAACACAAAATCATTTGAAAACCACACTGGATTGTGTGTTTCCAGCTCAGCATCCTCCACTCTCTCCTCACTTAGAAATCTAGAAATCACATTTTCCAGCATCTCTTTGCCCATGTGGTTCTGGGTTTGAGTCTATCACTGAAAAGAGCGGGCGTAAGATTTGAAAGGCAGAAGTGAAGGAGAAGCCATCATTCCCAAAGAGGAGCTGCTTGGGAATCACTGATTTTGCTGCTTCCAACCAAAGCAGTTGGAAGGAGCTTCTGGAGATCCTCGAGCCTTGCAGCAGCTTCCTACAGGCTTGTGAGAACCACCAGCTTCAGTACTCTGGCTCAGGTTCCTGGCCGCGTCAATGTCCCTGGATATTGGTAGCAGCTCCTCTAACTCTCTGACACCCCAGATCTTCCAGCCATTCTGTAAGCCCCTGCTTCCGGCAGTCCTGTAAGCCCCTTCAACCTTCATGCCTGGAACGCAGAGAGGTTTCTGTGTTTCTGACCAAACTCTGACCGATATAAAAGTTAATGTCAAAAAAGAACATTGACGTTTAACTATTGATTTATGAAAAGTGTTGAAACTTTAGAAAGAGGTTTCTTTATGTTCTGCTAATTCCCCAGAAGGTCCATGATCCACAAAGGAGCTGAATTCATAATGCGTGTCAAAAAGGGAGTTGAGCTTTGGGGACAGACTTGTAAGTGACCGTGATTGGTAGGTGAATGGTGACCCAGACTGGGTTTCCCCATCCAGAACTGTCTCTGGACCATTTTTGTCTTTGGAATCCCATTTCAGGGAAATTGAGGGAAGCACAACATAGCTCTTTTTCAGAGGGCGCAGGAGAAGCCGGGAGTGAAGGCAGGGAAGGAAGACAAGACCCACTCCGACCAGACAGCTGACCTCCACCCAGAGTGTACCCGGCTCTCACGCTGGATTGACCTGGGAAGCCCTGATGATAGGCTAAGTGTCCCACCAGCAACTTGACCTCCCAAGAATGACTCACACTCACTCCATCCCTATTAGCTGTGGCAGGCCGGAAAATGGCCCCCGGAAGATACCAAATCCCTGGAATTTGTAGATGCACATTATTTGAAAACAAGGGTTTTGCAGATGTTATTAAGTAGAGGATCTCGAGAAGAGGAGCTTCTCCTGGATTATCCTGGGGGGCCCTAAATCTAAAGAGTTCAGGCAGACACACAGAAGAGAAGACAATGGGAAGATGGAGGCAGAGATTAAAATGCTGTGATCACAAGCACAGAAGTACCCAAGGCTGCCAGCAGCCACCAGAAACTTGGAGCGAGGCGCAGAGTGCCATCTCCCCAGAGCCACCAGAGGGAGCTCAGCCCTGCCGGCACCTGGATTTCAGAATCTAGCCTCCAAAGCTATGAGAAAATTTCTGTGGTTTTAAGCCACCAAGTTTTGAGGGCCACAGGAAGCTAATAAAGGAGGATATACTGGAGGGCCTTAGAGACCCTCTGGTCAATAATGTCAATAACCCTATTTTCTTTTCTGAGACAGAGTTTTGCTCTTTCACACAGGCTGGAGTGAAGTGGCGCGATCTCGGCTCACTGCAGCCTCTCCCCACCCTCCGGGTTCAAACGATTCTCCTGCCTCAGCCTCCCAAGTAGCTGGGGTTACAGGCGCTGGCCATCACGACCAGCTAATTTTTGTGTTTTTAGTAGAGACCGGGTTTCGCCATGTTGACCAGGCTGGTCTCAAACTCCTGACCTCAGGTGATCCATCCACCTCAGCCTCCCAAAGTGCTGGGATTACAGATGTGAGCCACTGCTTCCAGCCTGGTCAATAATCTTTAAACCCTGCCCCTCAGAGGGCCTTTGGGGGCATCTTCAGCAGGAGTGCCGGAGTGCCTAGGACAAGTAGGTCAGGCTCCACACCAGCCATCCCTCGTGGACCAGAGCAGCTCCCCCACAATCTGCTCTACCCATTGGGCAATGAAGTAAGATTAAGTGATAGGGAATTGGGGGAAAGCCACTGCGGAGGCAGGTGCAGGTGAGTTTCCAAGCCACACATGCACCTGGTCCCTTCAGTTTTCAGTTTTCTCAGACAGATGGAGTGACTTGCCGTTGGTCATACAAGTTGGTAACAGAGCAGATCAGAACCTGGGTCTCCAGGCTTTGCATGACAGCGTACAACCCACACTGCAGAATTTCACAGTGCCGAGGACTAGGATTAGAAGGGACTGCAGGAGGGTACGTTATCTGTCTCCCACCCTCTGATTAGATTGTGGGAAGGTTGTGGCTTGGATAACTTTGGTGAAAACAAGCTGCAGCATTTACCGCCAGCTGTCATGGCTTCCTGTCTCTTCCCTCAGCTGGCTGTGCAGCCAGTTGATTCGTTTCTCTCAAAGATCTGTGAACAGGAAGGCTGGAAACCCAGGTGACCCAGGTCATTGACATGCAGGAATCAGCTTGCTTTTTGGATGGGCCTCACTAGAAACTGACCCTAAGATAGAGATGTGCATGCAGCCAGTTCCTTGGGGAACCCCTTCAGGAATAGCATTTATAAGACAGTGAAGGATACAGGATTGGGGAGAGGGGAAACCGAAAAGTTGAGCTGAGATGCAATTAACGGCATGATAAACAGAAGCTCAGCTCTGCTGTGGGAAGAGACTTTGCTTATGGGAAGGCACAACAGCTGGTCGATACATGCCACTGTTCCTCCTTGCCTGTTACATAAGTTAGCATCTTCCCACCATCGAATCCCAGGACAGGGGACAGATGACATAACCAGCAGTCCCTTCCAGCCCTAGTCCTTGGTGCTGTGAAATTGTGCAGTGCAGAATTTCTAGTTGCTGTAGAACTGGGACAGACTTTAATTATCAGAACTAGGGGGAATGTTGTCCCACATTGTATTCCTAAATAGAGCAGTCGCAGGATACAGATATCCCCTTGGGGAAGGGGGCAGGCATGACCTAAGACAAAGCCACTCCCTTCAACCCACTGCAATTCCAGGAAAGGGATCATGAGTCATCAGCAGCCCCCAATCCTGGCAGCTGGAGGAAAGAAGGAAGAACTCCAATCCTAAAGGGGAGAGCTGGGTAGCACATAACAGTGTCCACTACATACACTCACCACCTTTGAGAGGAAAAGATGATTGGAAGGCCTTGGCAAGAAGCCACAGTAAGAAGAATATTACAGCTGCTTTGATCATAGGATGAATTTGCATAAGATTGAATAAGATAAGAGTTGGAATGAGCCTTAGAGTTCATATAGCTCAGAGAGGTTGAGTGGCATGTATATGGCCACCTTCCCAGTCTTGGCCATGGCGGACATCCCCCGTTGAGCACAGGCATTCTTTGAAGAGTCCCATGTAGCCTCCAAACCCTTCTCAGCATGACCTTCAGGCACCCAGTCAAACAACTCAGGAGAAAACCTACTCCCCTCATTTTCTAGAGGAGGCCCTGCTTAGAGGAGTGGCTTCTTCCCAAGCACACGGTCAGTTCTGGAATAGGACCAAACTGCGATGGGACCCAGAGCTGGAATGGGACACCCCGTGCTCTTTGCGACAGCGTCCGTCTCACTGGGTACGTGAGTGAGCAGCGGGGGCTTAGCTCCCGTCTCTTGTTGAACATGCGTCTCACCACACCACAGGCCACAGCAGCAGGCCTGCCGGCTGCTGGAACGAGTCCTCACACCGGCTGCTCTGATGGCCCTGCACGAGGAAGGGGTGGGCTTGTACCTGTGCCGATTTCCATCATCCTTTCAGCGGGTTAGCAAGAGCTTAAAGTAATCTGTGGCCCAGGCGCCAGGAGGCCCTTCATTAAGCATTATGGGATAATCCTGATTGTATCAAGGACTCTTTCCCTAACTTGGGAGAAGAGAAATCGACAAGCGCAAAAAAGGCAGGGGAAACATCCAAACAAGTTATCATCGTCTGTCATGCTGCTATTTTTATTCCTCCGTGACAGCTGGAGGTTACAGCCAGATGTGGTAGCTTGGCAGCCCCCTGGCAGAATGCCAGCTGGAAGGGGGTTAGGGAGCAGGGGCAGAGCCCCTCCGTTTCATAGATCAGGGGGTGCCCAGAGCTGACAAGTGACAAGCCCCAGGACACCCGCTGCACCCACTGAGTCCCCTCCAACCCAGGACTGTAGACATTCAGGACAGGGCAGCTTGTACCACTCTGCTTCCTCTGAATTGGGGTCCTGGGTTTGTGTTAGTGACCGGGTGAGACGTCCCTGGCTTGTCCCAGCAGGTCTAGCTTCCTCCAGTGGGGCCAGAGCTAAGATCTCTGGCTCTCCCTGGTGGTGACATCAGAAACGTGCCCAGCGTGACCGTCCTGTGTCAAACATGGCGGGAGGAAGCAGAGGAGAGAGACGCCGCCATCACCATCCCCACCCATGCAGCCTGAAGGTCACTATCCCTTCCTCTCTTAGAGTCTTTTGGTCCAGTGTCCTCCCCCATCATAGCAACAGAAGGGGCCTTGGACCCAGTTACAGCTAAATTTTGTCCCTACGAGAGTTTGTATGCTGAAGCCCTAAACCCTAGTACCCCGGAATGTGACTGTATTTGAAGACAGCACCTTCAAAGGGGTAATTAAGGTAGCGCAAGGTAATGAAAGTGGACCCCAACCAATGTGCCTGGTATCCTTATTAGAAGAAATTAGAACACAGACACGCACAGCAGGGAGACAGCCCTCTACAGCCAAGAGAGGTCTCAGAAGAAAGCTGCCCTGCTGATCTTTCAGAACTGTAAGAAGTGAATTTCTACTCTTTAAGCCACCTAGTGCGTGGTACCCTGCTTTGGCAGCCCCAGCCCACTCATCTACCCCCTGGTCCTTTTCCTTCCTGGCCTGCTTCTCTCTTCTCTCTCCCCTGCCTCACTCTCTTTTTTTCTCCATATCTGAAGATACCCTCTTTGCTCATTTTATTCTCCAGATATTTACTGAGCCTGATGACGGACTCATTCCTAGAGACAGAGAAATGAATAAGAACTTTTACTCATCAGCAAATATTGACTGAGCACCTACTAAGTACCAGGCTCTCTTGTAGGCACTGGGTTATGATGACACACAAGACAGGCAGGATCCTCGAGGTGCAGTCGGGATGGGTGGGGTTGGGGGGACTGACATGCACGTGTCCAGCACATCTTCCACTGAGCGCTGGGTGCAAACCCCACACGGAACAAGGCAGAGTGGGGAAAAAAGAACCCAGGAAGCCAGTAAATAGAGCTGTTTGTGCTAAGCTTTGACGTATGAGGAGTTCTCTCTCTCTCCCTCTTGTTCTCCATAAAAGTCTATCACTAAGCAACACTCGGTAAATATATGTTGACCACATGAGCAGAGAAACAGGATTCGTGATACCGCTCTGATGAGTGGAGGAACACCAGGGCTCTTCGTCTCATGTCAAATCAGATAAAACGACACAGATACACCTGGAGTGGTTTTAAGGAGCAGGGAGTTTAATAGGCAAGAAAGAAGGGAGAAGACAGAAGGAAGAAGCTCCCCTGTACGGAGATGTGGAGGGGGGGCTCCAGAGCCAAGAGAGGAGACCCCAAGTGCAGTGGGAACCAACCCGGTATATGAAGAGGCTGGAGGAAGCAGTGTCTGATTTGCATAGGGCTCAAGGGATTGGTTTAACCAGGCATGTCATTCACGTAGCCCTCGGAAAAAACTGGCCCTCCTACCCTAGTCTTTTAATATGCAAATGAAGGGCACCAGGATGTTCTACACACATGGGGATATGTGGGGGCAGCCATGCTGCCAGGCACATGTGGGAACAAGGGCAAGAAGACAACAGTGGGAATGCCCATGTTGGGTGGACCCAGTTTCTAATGGCCAATATTTGCATATCAAAGTTTGCCTCGGGCTCTAAGAGCAGGGGCTTTCCTGCTAGACAAGAAATGTTTCTGGAGCTGCTTTAAAAGAAAGTAAAACTTTCCAAGAATCCCTATTCCTCTCTACCTGCCTAAAATAATTTCTTAATAACTCCCACCACGTTAGGATTAGCACGTCTAGTTGATGTGGGGAGGGGAGACACAGGTAAGGGATGGGCAGGCGACTGCAGGAAGAAGAAAGAGACTTACTCCAGAGATGTGACTTCTCCCCAAGCTGACATCTGTTCTGATCTGAAAGTTAATTGCGGTATTTGGATGTTTTATTTTCCATCCTGCCTAATAATTACAACAGAACCCAAAGTGTGAGATAACACTGAATCAGTAAACGGGATTTAATGATTCTCCCAACTCTCAGGAATTAAGGGGCTTCGGAGCAAACGCATGGCTTCACGTAGCAACATAGGTGATTCCCTTCTAATTCCTCCAATCTCTTAAGGCAGAATGCAAAGGGCCAAAATGGCAGCACATGTAGCAGAGTGGCACAGGCATCCCGTCTGTGCAAACGGTCTTGGTGTTCCAAACTGGGTTTGGAGTATTCAGCAGTCAGGGCAGTAGACGTGCTCATTCAGCCATTCATTCACTCAACAGAAATTCACGGAGTGCCTACTATGTGCCAGGCATTGCTCCTTCTAGGCCTTGGAGAGACAAGGTGGGCAAGACAGACAAAATCCCCTCTCAAATGCTGATTACACTCTAGTCATGGAGACTAGACTAACAAACAAGCGGAACATCAGACAATGAGAAATGCCACGCAGAGAATTCAATAAGGCATTGTGCTGAGAGGGGCTGGCTAGATGCCACTTCAGACCACATGGCCGGAGACCGGCTCCCTGCGGAGGTGACAGGTAAATGGAAGTCTGAATGAAAAGAAAGAGCCAGCGCTCCCAAAGCAGGCTCAGGGACAGCAAATGCTAAGATCCTAAGGTGGGAGTGAGGGGCAGAAAGTAAGAGGAGGCAGGATGAGTGATAAGCGAGCAGGCCGCCCTGCATAGGACCAGGCAGCAGAAGAGCCTTGCAGCTCAGATGAGGAATTGGGTTTAATTTTAAGGGAAAAGGGAAATGGCTGAAAAGTTTTAAGGGGTGGGTGGGGTCATACACTGATTTTTTACTTTAAAATATCACTCTGGCTGCAGTGTCAAGAGTGGAACAGGAGCTGGGAGAACAGAGAAGAGACCTCTGCGGCGGAGACACTGTTGGTATCAACCCTGCTGCAAAAAATTACCCTTTATTTATCTCCTCGTAATGGCCAAATCCCCAGTCACCCCTCATTTTTTTATGGCACTCTGCAGCTTAGAAGGTGCTTTCGCTTTATGATGACTTTTGATTTTGATTCTCACGATAAACCCGAGAGATGGATACCATCATCCCCGACTCAAGGGCTCAGAGAGACTGAGTGACCTGCCCCAATAAACGCAGCCAGTGGGTAGCAGAGCCAGAGACTGGAAGGATATCACTCCCTGATCAGAGAGACAGCTTAAAAAAAAAGCAGCTTTGGGAGACAGTGTGACGTCTAGACCTGCACTGCCCAGTGGCAAATTTTTTTGGACCTTTGTGCCTACACTTTTTAAAGAAGTCCCTAGTACAGACTGGACACTGATTCTAACAAGGTGCTCCATGCTCAGGACATTTCTGGAGCCAAGGTGCAGGGGCAGAATGGACACACGCTTTGTAGTCAAAGATCCTCAAAGAGGATTCCAAGTCGGTCACCTCCCACCTGGACCCTCTGTCTCTTCAACGACAAGGTAAGTTAACCTGGCTTTGAGGATGTCTACAGGGCCTCAGGCACCTTCTTTGAATCTTCTCTGTGGGGGACATCTTTATCCTTAAGATTAGTTTGAATTTTTTGAAACATTTCAGAGCCGCTGGGAGTAGGGGAATACATGGGTGCAGAGGGAAGGGATGTGATTATGAAATCCAAAACAGCTGTGCCATTTGCAACTCAAAGCCTGGCTGGCTGAGGCACTTCTCCTCACACCTCTTCTTTGCAGGGATCCCACTGCTCCTGCTCCAGCCATTTGGTCCTCGGCCCAGGCAATACCCCCACCTAGTGGCTACCTTCTCCTCTCTCTCCAGGACTGTGAAGAGTCAGGTTGGCCATGAGGCTTCCCATTGTGCAAACGAATCACCTGGGGATCTTGTTAAAAAGCGGATGGAGATGGGGCCTGAGATTCTGCATTTCCAAGGAGCTCCCAGCGGATCCTGCTACTGTATATCCTCAGACCCCACTTTGAGGGAGCTGTGCTGACCAGTTGCCAACTTGCAAGGGCTCATCCACGCTGCTTTTGTGTGGTCAGCAGTTCCAGTGTGCCCGGCTTCCCCTTGTTAGACATAGTGAACTCCAAGTTTCTCTTCAAAGAATCAGTATGTCAGTATGTTCAGGTCTCTTATTCTTCAACTCTCTATTTTAAAGTTTAACTTCCTTGTAGTTTCAGTAAATAACCTTTGCCATCAGTTCTAATCAGTAGTTCACATCTGTTCCCCTGGTCCCCTGTCCCGTCCTAACTCTTCCCAGTCACCTGCTCTGGTCACCTGCTTTGACCCCTGCTTACCTGCTCTGACCTGCCCGTAACCATCCTTCCCACCAAACTACCCACTCTGCCACTCCAACTCACACACCTGCTTGCTTTAAAATAGCCAATCAGAATTAGACTAGACTGTGCAGTCTAACCCTAGCCAATAGGAGAATGACACAGCAGTAGGGGCAACCTTCATCAGGCATAAGTACCCCTTCCCCTCCTCGTCCAGGCTTGCATTCACCACTCTTCCATCTGTGAGCTGCATCCTTCTATAGAAGTAAATTGCCTTGCTGAGGAAATTTATAGTCGAGTGCTACTTCTTTTGCGGCATCGAAAATTCTACTTATAACACCCTTGATCTAACCCAAAGAAATAAAGAGTCAGGTTGGTTTAACAAATGACGAAAAGCTTTTGGTATTACCAAAAAATTGCACATAGGAACAGTATCTGCACAAGGTACCAGACACAGGGCCAGGTGCTCAGGATACAAAGACAAGGTGCTCCAGTGGTTGGTGGTCGTGGAGAGCCATGAAAGTTGATTCCTGCACATGGTTAAGAAAAGCAACTATTTCCAGAAAACCCAGTAGGAGGCAGTAGAGGGATGGTAGGGCAGAAAAAGCTCTGGACTTGGCATTCAAAGACCAAAATTCTCACCCTGCTTATACCATTACTGGATTGTATGACCTCATATAAATAAATTATCCTCTCTGGGCCTCAATTGTTTTTTAAAAAATGGGTGGAGGGGTTGGGGTGCTGGCTGAGATCATCTCCAAGGCATTTTCCAGTATAAGATTTCAAAATTGTCAAGAGGTTGTGGACATAGCAGTTAGGCACACAGACAGCTGGACTGCCTGGGTTTGCAGCTGGTCTCTCTTAGTCACCAGCTCTGTGACCTTGGCCAAGTTACTTAACTTCTCTGTGCCTCAGTTTCCTTATCTGTTAAAAAGAAGAGGACCTATTCATAAGGCTCTTAGAAAGAATACGTGAATTGATGTGTAAAATATGTAAAACACTACCTGTTCCTTCTAAGTACCCATGAGTAACCACAACTGCTATAATGTGAGGTGCTCCTAAGTCCTTATCAGTCCTTTAAAATCCTCATTAAGCCAGGCCGACTGAGAAGAATTCTAAAATAGTGATGACTCGAAATTCTGAAATATTTTGAAAGTGAGGTAGCTTTAAAGTGCCCAGTATACATACTTTCCTTGCCCCCTTTTTCTGGCAACAGAGCAGCTTTTCAGGAAAATCCCATCCATCCAGGTGATCCATGCCTGCTTCAACAATACCCTAAACACACACACACAGACACACACACACACACATTTTCAAGGAATACCCATGTGACCAAGGTTTGGCCAATCAGAGCTGTCCATCCTCCAGGTTCAATGACTAGTTCAGGAATGGGCACATGACCCAGGCTGGGCCAGTCAAAGGAATCTCTGGGGCTTTTGCTAAAAACACTAGGAAAGTGATTTACTTTTGTCTCTGGGATCAGTAACGAAAAGATATCATTGTGGAGCTACCTGGTTATCCTAGATGCTACAGGGAGAGTGCCTGACTGAGAATGGAACCAATACAGAAGAAAGATCAGCCAAAGGATGGAAAGAGACTGAGGACATGACTTGACTTCCTGGATCCAGGCACACCTGACTCCAGACACCCACATGTCTGAGTTATATGTAGCCCAATCATTTCTTTTTTATTTCTTGAGCTGGGTTTCTCTCACCTGAAACTTTACTAAAGAGTCCTAAGTAGGTATTATGGAATGTCTGATCCAAAGACTCTTTCTTTATGAAGGAGAAGGAATCGTCTATCACAACAAATATGGCAAGTGGGAGTGTGTCCATTTTACAGATGGGGAAAGTGAAGGCAGAATTTTGTCAAAGTTACGCAGGTGGCAGAACTTGATTGAACCTAGTGCATGCAGCTTTAAAGGCCATGCTTTCTACATTAATCCACATTGCCTTCAATGACCATCCACTCCCCTCCCTCAGGAGGAATTACTCACTTGAAAACAAGTATGTTGGATGTTGATTGGTGGTTCACAAAGGGTGTTTCCTGGTTCTGCAGCAGCAGCATTGTCTGGCAACTTGTTAGAAATGCAAATACCAGGCACCAGCCCAGAGCTATGGCATCAGAACACTGAGAGTGGGGTCCATGAGTCTTTTTAACAAGCCCTCCCAGGGCATTCTGATGTACACTCAAGAATGAGCACCTCTGCCAGAAGTGAACAAATCAACTTCATTTTGGTTTATTTTCTGGGCACTCTTTGCCAGAGCTGGGGGGAGTAGAGATGAACCAGATGAGGCTCTTGACCTCAAGGACTCCAAGTCTGTTGGTGATAGCCTAATCAGCACTCCACATCCAGCCAGCTCTCTCTGAGTTTGGGTCATTTGCAATTAGCATCCATGTTTTCCTGGCATCCTGCTTGTGCCATTACTGGGCTGCATGACCTCATGTAAATGAATTCTCCTCTCTGAGCCTCAACTGTTTAAAAAAAAAAAAAAAACATGGAGGAGGGGTGGAGGGTTTGGGGTGCTGGCTGAGATCATCTCCAAGGCATTGTCCAGTAATAAGATTTCAAGATTTCAAAACTCCAGACCTTCATATACTCCTCTCCCCTGCCTCCACTCTCTCATCTGAAAGGCCCTTCTTCATGCTTCAATACCCAGCTTTACTATCCCCTCCCTGAGGCCTCCCAGCAGAATTAATTGCCCCTCACCTAAGAAGTGTCCTGTAGCAGGGCCTTCTGTCCTTGCTCAGGACAGAATCACATTGCAATCACACTGCATTCGCAGTACTTGTTGGACAGTAATGTCTCCAGCCCAACTGTAAGTAATTTGAAGGTGGATACTGTATTCCCTTCATCTTCTATCCAGAGTCCAGCACAGGGCCTGGCACACAGTAGAAGCTAATAAATTATTGCAGAATGAACTAATACGTGAATTAAAGGCAGCTCTGAAGGCCAGCAAAGGCTCATATGCACAGCCTGAGAGGGCACAGGGTTGACCTGAGTGGGGACCCAGAGCCAGCAGCATTAGCACCCACACACCCAGGAGCTTGTCAGCAATGCACAGGTTCAGGACCCATTCCAGACTTACTGAATCAGAAGCAGCTTTCACACAAGATGCCCAGGAGACCTCTGTGCCTTTTAAAGTTTAAGAAATTCTGCAAAGGGCAACCTTACCCTTCTGCATGTATAATTCAAGGGATTATAACCAAAGTTGATGTCATCCACACAGAACACCTATAGAAGCTCTGTCAGTTGAAGCCACTTTCTTTTCCCCTTGGAAAAACTCCCAATGTGACATGCTCTGGAAAACTGAGGGGCCCAGGGAGAGCCCTTTATTTTCTCTTACCCAGGACATAACTGGTGGGTAGCGTTCTGAGAGGAGGGCAGATACCACTTCCTCCCTCGGCCGAACCCTTGGCATTGCAAAGACTTCCAAGAAAGATATATAGAGCTTAGTTCTGGTCAAAAAGTCTCCACTCATCTAAGCATGTAATCAACAATGGCAAGGGGAAATCGATGGGGCCAGGAGATCTATCTCTCTGTGTATTTATGGAGCGTGGATCCCTGAGTGGCAGGAGGCTTCAGTGGACCGGATGGAGCCTGTGCCTGCTTCCCAGAGATCCTGATTCCCTTTCCAAGAATTATGGGGTGTCCTTTGTCTCCACTCGATAACACCCTGGAGTTACAGACCCATTTAGAAATGAATTGGCTCATTTTTCTCCCTCCCCTTGCTTACAGTGACAGGTCACCCTGGCCAAGGAGTTATTAAAGGGACAGATAGGACACTTTGCACATTCCATCTGGCCCACGTCTGGCTCCACCAGCCTTCCTATCAGTGGCAGGCCCCAAAGCGCTAACCCCTCGTCAGAGATATAAAATTCCAGGAAAAAAAAAAAAAAAAAAAAAACTTGAGGTGAGGATATTTTATTTTATTACAAGTATTCTTCATAAAATTTCCAATTATTCTTCACCTCTAAATATGTCATACCTAAAAGTCTCATGAGCAAACTAAATGACAATGCATGGTTTATCTTTCCCAAAATTAGCAAAACCATCTCCTAAAATTCAATTTACCTCCAGAGGAGGATTTAGACAGTCACTTAACCTCTCTGGTCTCAGTTTCCCTGTCAATGAGGATGACAACCCCAGCTGCTAAGGTCACTTCAAGAAAAGTGCTTCCTACAGTGCCGGAAGCATAGGAGATGCTCAACAGTTATTCATTCACATTCATTTACAAAGTATTATTGTTAGAATATTAACTGCCATTTCTTACATATCTCAGGCTCTGTTTGAAGTTGTCTGAACTTTTCACAGGCAGTCAGTTGAGCAGAGGTTGAAGCTTTGGCCCTGCCACTTATTAGCTGAGGACAGGGCCTTCGGCAAGTCACTTGGCCTCACTGAGCATCCTCCTCTGTAAAATAAGAATATTAGGGGCCAGGCACAGTGACTTATACCTGCAATATCAGCACTTTGGAAGGCCAAGGCAGGTGGATCACCTGAGGTCAGGAGTTCAAGACCAGCCCTGGCCAACATAGCGAAACCCCATCTCTACTTAAAAAAACAAAAATTAGCTGAGCATGGTGGTGCACACCTATGATCCCACCTACTCGGGAGACTGAGGCAGGAGAATCGCTTGAACCTGGGAGGCAGATGTTGCAGTGAGCCAAGATCACACCGTTGCACTCCAGCCTGGGTGACAGAGCAAGACTCTGTCTCAAAAAACAAACAAACAAAAAAAGAATATTAAGGAGGGTATCACATGGAAGTGTCAGGGGAGTTAAAACCCATTAAGAACAGGGCTTGAAACTGTAAATGCCTTCACATTTCATCTTTATGGGAGGCTTGGTTGTGGTTGTCACTGTCCTCATTGTTCCAAGGAAGAACCCGAGACTTACCTGCCGTAGGTTACTCAAGGTCACAGAGCCGGCAAGAGCCAGGGATTCGGCTCAGGAGTCCCACTCCACTGAGTCCGCTGATTTCTGAGACCAGCTCAGCCTCAGAGAAAGCACTTAGAGCTTCCCCCTTACACACCCACGAGGGCAGCAACCCCATCGTCTCAGCCCAAAATCTCCTTAAGCTGATAAGCAACATCAGCAGTCTCAGGATACAAAATCAATGCAGAAATCACAGGCATTCTAATATACCAACAACAGACAAACAGAGAGTCAAATCAAGAGCGAACTCCCATTCACAATTGCTACAAAAGGGAATAAAATACCTAGGAATACAACTAACAAAGGATGTAAGGACCTTTTCAAGAACTACAAACCACTGCTCAACGAAATAAGAGAGGACACAAACAGATGGAGAAACATTCCATGCTCATGGGTTAGGAAAAATCAACATCGTGAAAATGGCCATACTGCCCAAAGTAATTTACAGATTCAACGCTACCCTCATCAAGCTGCCAATGACCTTCTTCACAGAACTGGAAAAAACCACTTTAAACTTCATATGGAACCAAAAGAGAGCCCACATAGCCAAGACAATCCTAAGCAAAAAGAACAAAGCTGGAGGCATCACATTGCCGGACTTCAAACTATACTACAAGGCTACAGTAATCAAAACAGCATGGTACTGGTACCAAAACAGAGACATAGACCAATGGAACAGAAGAGAGACCCCAGAAGCAACACCACACATCTACAACCATCTGATCTTTGACAAACCTGGCAAAAACAAGCAGTGGGGAAAGGACTCCATGTTTAATAAATGATGTTGGGAAAACTGGCTAGCAATGTGCAGAAAGCAGAAACTGGACCCCTACCTGTCACCTTACACTAAAATTAACTCCAGATGGATCAAAAATATAAACATAAAACTGAACACAATAAAAACACTAGAAGAAAATGTAGGCAAAACCATCCAGGACATAGGCATAGGCAAGACTTCATGACTAAAACACCAAAAGCAATGGCAATAAAAGCCAAGATAGACAAATGGGATCTAATTAAACTCCAGAGCTTCTGTACAGCAAAAAAAAAACCATCATTAGAGCAAATTGGCAACCAAGGGAATGGGAAAAAATTTTTGCAATCTACCCATCTGACAAAGGGCTAATATCCAGAATCTACAAGGAACTAAAACAGATATACAAAAAAAAAAAAAAAAACCCATTCAAAAGTGGGCAAAAGATATCAACAGACACTTTTCAAAAGAAGACATATATGAGGCCAACAAACATATGAAAAAATGCTCATCATCACTGGTCATTAGAGAAATGCAAATCAAAACCACATTGAGGTATCATCTCACCCCAGTTAGAATGGTGATCATTAAAAAATCTGGAGACAACAGATGCTGGAGAGGATGTGGAGAAATAGGAACACTCTTACACAGTTGGTGGGAGTGTAAATTAGTTCAACTCAACCACTGTGGAAGACAGTGTGGTGATTCTCAAGGATCTAGAAATAGAAATTCCATTTGACCCAGCAATCCCATTACTGGGTATATACCCAAAGAACTATAAATCATTCTACACTGTGGAAGACAGTGTGGTGATTCTCAAGGATCTAGAAATAGAAATTCCATTTGACCCAGCAATCCCATTACTGGGTATATACCCAAAGAACTATAAATCATTCTACTATAAAGACACATGCACATTTATGTTCATTGCAGCCCTGTATACAATAGCAAAGACCTGGAACCAGCCCAAATGCCCGTCAATGATAGACTGGACAAAGAAAATGTGGTACATATACACCATGGAATACTACACAGCCATAAGAAACAGTGAGTCCATGTCCTTTGTAGGGACTTGGATGAATCTGGAAACCATCATTCTCAGCAAACTGACACAACAACAGAAAGCCAAACACCGTATATTCTCATTCATAGGAGGGTGTTGAACAACAACAACACATCAACTCAGGGAGAGGAACATCACACACTGGGGGCAGTTGGAGGTGTAGGAGACAGACAGTGGGG
>PVKV010032856.1:0-19319 GCA_004027835.1 Alouatta palliata
CTCCCCTCCCTCCCCACCCCCTGTTTTCTCTCCCCTACCTCCCCCAACTGTCCCCTGTGTGTGATGCTCCTCTCCTTGAGTCCATGTGTTCTTGTTGTTCAACACCCACCTATGAGTGACAATATACGGTGCTTGGCTTTCTGTTCTTGGGTCAGTTTGCTGAGAATGATGGTTTCCAGATTCATCCATGTCCCTACAAAGGACACAAACTCATCATTTTTTATGGTGGCATAGTATTCCATGGTGTATATGTACCACATTTTCTTTGTCCAGTCTATCATTGATGGGCATTTGGGTTGGTTCCAGGTCTTTGCTACTGTACACAGGGCTACAATGAACATATATGTGCATGTGTCTTTATAGTAGAATGATTTATAGTTCTTTGGGTATATACCCAGTAATGGGATTGCTGGGTCAAATGGAATTTCTATTTCTAGATCCTTGAGGAATCACCACACTGTCTTCCACAGTGGTTGAACTAATTTACACTCCCACCAACAGTGTAAGAGTGTTCCTATTTCTCCACATCCTCTCCAGCATCTGTTGTCTCCCGGTTTTTTAATGATCGCCATTCTAACTGGCGTGAGATGATATCTCACTGTGGTTTTGATTTGCATTTCTCTAATGATCAGTGATGATGAGCATTTTTTTCATATATTTGTTGGCCTCATATATGTCCTCTTTTGAAAAGTGTCTGTTCATATCCTTCGCCCACTTTTGAATGGTGTTGTTTGTTTTTTTCTTGTGTATCTGTTTTAGTTCTTTGTAGATTCTGAATATTAGCCCTTTGTCAGATGGGTAGATTGCAAAAATTTTTTCCCATTCTGTTGGTTGCCAATTCACTCTGATGATGATTTCTTTTGCTGTACTGAAGTTCTGGAGTTTATTTAGATCCCATTTGTCTATCCTGGCTTTTATTGCCATTGCTTTGGTGTTTTAGTCTTGAAGTACTTGCCTATGCCTGTGTCCTAGATGGTTTTGCCTACATTTTCTTCTAGTGTTTTTATGGTGTTAGGTTTTATGTTTAAATCTTTGATCCATCTGGAGTTAATTAAGGTGACAGACAGGTAAGCGTCGAGTTTCTGCTTTCTGCACATTACTAGCCAGTTTTCCCAACACCATTTATTAAACATGGAGTCCTTTCCCCATTGCTTGTTTTTGCTTGGTTTGTCAAAGAGGAAGTCAAACTGTCTCTATTTGCAGATGACATGATTATATATCTAGAAGATCCCATCATCTCAGCCCAAAATCTTCTCAAACTGATAAGTTACTTCAGCAAAGTCTCAGGACACAAAATCAATGTGCAAAAATCACAAGCATTCCTATATACCGATAATAGACAAACAGAGAGCCAAATCAAGAGCGAACTCCCATTCACAATTGCTACAAAGAGAATAAAATACCTAGGAATACAAGTAACAAAGGATATAAAGGACCTCTTCAAGGAGAACTACAAACCACTGCTCAATGAAATAAGAGAGGACACAAACAGATGGAGAAACATTCCATGCTCATGGTTAGGAAGAATCAATATTGTGAAAATGGCCATACTGCCCAAAGTAATCTACAGATTCAATGCTATCCCCACCAAGCTACCAATGACCTTCTTCACAGAACTGGAAAAAACCACTTTAAACTTCATATGGAATCACAAAAGACCCTGCATAACCAAGACAATCCTAAGCAAAAAGAACAAAGCCGGAGGCATCACACTGCCAGACTTCAATCTATACTACAAGGCTGCATTAATCAAAACAGCATGCTACTGGTACCAAAAGAGAGATATAGACCAATGGAACAGAACAGAGACCCCAGAAGAAACACCACACATCTACAACCATCAGATCCTTGACAACTCTTGCATAGATTGTCTTCCAGGGATTTTATAGTTTTTGGTTTTAAAGTTAAGTCTTTAAACCATCTTGAGTTGATGTTTGTGTATGGTGTAAGGAAGGGGTTCATTTTCAGTCTTCTGCGTATGGTTAGCCAGTTATCCCAACACCATTTATTTAATAGGGAGTTCTTTTACCATTGGTTGTTCTTGTCAACTTTGTCGAAAATCAGATGATTATAGATGTGTGGTTTTATTTCTGGATTCCCTATTGTGATCCATTGGTCAATGTGTCTGTTTTTGTACCGTACCAGCACATTCTGTTTTGATAACGTAGCCCTGTAGGATAGTTTGAAGTTGGGTAGCATGATGCCTGCAGCTTTATTCTTTTTGTTTAGGATTGTCTTGGCTATTTTGGCTCTTTTTTGGTTACATGTGAATTTTAGAATAGTTTTTTTGAATTATGTGAAAAATATCACTGGTAGCATTGAATCTGAGTACATTGACTTAAATCAAGTGCGAATCAATACAAACAACAGTTTTGTTTTGCTATTATTATCCATGATATTGCATTATGGTAAGACTTTGTATGTACATTCTCTATAATTATAAAAGAATAAGCAGTTATTTTCTTATATACACCATGCTGTCTTAAGATTTATTGTGCATTTCATGTATTTTTAATTAATTCAATTATTCCTTATAATTAAACAATTTTAATTTATTTCAGAGTTTTAATTTGAAATCTTTCTTGCAAGAAGATTTTTACTTTATACCCAAATTCTCTTTCCTTGATAATACTCTATCATGGATTGATACTTGCTTTTGAGTTTTTCTACTTCCAGTCATAGAGGCTTGAGGACAATTATTTAATGACTTGATATCTTACCAGGCCTAAACATAGTGCTAAAATGTGTTATGTCTCAGTGGTCCTGACAAATTATGTAATATCTTTTGAAAGTCATTTTATTTACAAGATTCTTCTAAGTCTGACTGAATGTACAAGTTTGATAACACACTATGCCAAAGATATAAACTTTTATGTAAAAGATAATCTCATGGTGATGGTATCTTATACTAAGTATCATCCATCCTCTTGGATCCTTCATTCTGAAATCATGGACCAATTAATTGTGAAGAGACAATTAAATAATCTGCATATTCAGTTAAACCATCTGAAGTTTTGGCATTTATTGCAATAGCATTGCCAATAAAGTCAATCACTGCCACAACAAATACAACTAATATCAAGATTTCACAAACTTATCCATCGGAAATCAGGAAACAACTTATGATCAGCAACTTACAATTGTAATTATAACTATTTGGTAAATTACATGGCACAAATTACAGTCAGTGGTAATTTGGATTTGATGAAAAATGGTACATTTTCCCGTAAAGACAGTGAAGAACATATTTTAGATGAGTGCACTAATAAATCAACAAATAAATAGATTTCAGGATGGAATATATGGTCTATTTTACAGTGAATCCTAAAAACAGATGAAAGAAAAGTTCTTGGGAAGTCTGAACTTTTGGTGCAACATAAGAAGATTTTCTGCTATAGACTCTAAGGATCTCCCAGTTTCTTAAGTCTGCTCATTTTAGCAGTGTATATTTTGTCAGGTATTTCACATATGAGAAACTTTGAGTCATCCAGCCTGGAAAATAAATTATAATACCAATTTACATAAGAGGTTTTTGGCTGAATCATTTGTCTTAGTCAAGGAAATGAGCTTCTTTAATATCTCAAACTACATAAGCACCAATATGATCTTGGATGGCATAGATATGTCTTTCCTGACATTTGCCAAATGTCTAAAATGTTATTTTAGAGACACACACACTCAAAAGATAGTCTCATTTACTTAGAGACCTTCAGGTCCATGCTAGAATAAAGGAAAATGCTTTCTAAAAAAAAAAAAAAAAAAAAAGACTTACCTGATATAATTCTGTGTTTATATAAGTTTTTAGGAGAAGATCTAGTAAAATTATACTGTACCAGAAATATTTGTATAGGAAAAAAAAAGATTGTGTTATGACTTTGAGTATAGTTAAGGAGTCGTGCAAATTGTAAAGTAAATTTAATCAAGGTTTCAGGTATGTTTCATATTGATGTAGAAAATATATTGGTATAGAAAAAAAAAGATTGTGTTATGACTTTGAGTATAGTTAAGGAGCCATGCAAATTTTAAAGTCAGTTTAGTCAAGGTTTCAGGAATGTTTCATATTGAGGCAGGAAAAATATTGGTGTAGAAAAAAAGATTGTGTTATGGCTATGAGTATAGTTAAGGAGTCACGCAAATTATAAAGCTTATTTGGTCAAGGTTTCAGGTATGTTGTAGAGCATTGCTTCTATCTGAAGCCTTAATATTAGTAATTCAAAACTAAATCTAAAAATCAAAAACAAAACAACAACAGAATGTTGCTATTATTATATTTTTAGTAGAATACCTATTAGGAAAAAAGGTTTTTAAGAAAGCATTCAGGTTAAAAATTATAAATCAAAACACATAATAATGCAAAAAATATAGTATGTATTTGTATGTATATATGTATACTTTATACTTCGAAGTTTAATTACATAGATCAAAACAGATTAGAATATTTCTATTTTAATAATTGATAAAATAAAGATAATAAAAGTCAATAAATAATATGGAAGACCTCCATAAAATTGACCTAATTTTACATATGCATATTTAAGATGTATATATATTGCATAGTGTGTGTGTACATATATATATATAACATGTATATAATGGTATATAACATATCAAAATATAGAATGTATAGTAAATATACTATATCCTGTATCATATATATACAATGTTATAGTAATATATAGGCATATTACAAACATAAGTATATACTAAATAAGATATGTAATTCATAATTATATATTAAAACATATAACATAATCATACATGTGTGTTTACACATATAGATGGCACCCAGCAATACCAAAATGTAATTTTGTTCCAAATTCATTCAAATTATTACCAAAATTAAATACCTATTGGATCATAGATCAAACTCTATTTTTAAAAGATTGAAGAAAACCCTCAAATGTGATCTTTATCCACATGAAATTCAACAAAATATATAAGACAAAAAATTGCAAAAGTAAAACAAGAAACAGAAACATTTAGAATAATAGCTGGTCACTGTTCTAATTACAAACACAGAAATCTCTCTCAAAGGATGATTATTACACAAAATGTCTCTCTAAGCTCCAGATAAGCTAAACACATAAAAAAGCCATCTTAATACATCTATAACTGTAACTATATCTGCATCTGCAATACAAGCCATATTCACATCAGTATCTAAACCTCTACTCTATATAACTACAAAATTATCCACTGTACATATATTCATTTTTAACTAACAAATTTACATAGAAAATGTATTCTACACCTTTCTTTTCAGACTAAATAAATCTTGTAGCTCTTGATCAATATCAGATAATGAATTTATTCCTTTTAATATCGACATATTAGCCTTGTTTGGCTGTGTCATAAGCAAACTAATCAGGTCCTTCAATGAATACTTAAGTTTCTTTTAAATATTCGTTCTTAGAGGATTGCTTTTGTTTATCCCAGTGATTGTATTAATATGGAGAGTCAGAGAATCGCCATTTCTTTTAACACAAGTCCAAACATTTGAAAGAAAGCCTACAGTCTTTTGGGACACTGCATATTTTGCAGCATGTAAAGACAACATTTCATTTTGTGACCTTCCAAAGTCTGGAATTTACTCCTCAGTCTGTATTTAAACAATTATATATCTTACCTATCAATCACAGTTTAAACAGTTATATATCCTACCTACAACATAATTAATAATTAAAATCTACAGTAATCAAAACAGCATGATACTGGTACCAAAACAGAGATATAGACCAATGGAACAGAACAGAGGCCTCCGAGGCAACACAACACATCTACAACCATCCGATCTTTGACAAATCTGACAAAAAAAGGCAATGTGGAAATGAGTCCCTGTTTAATAAATGGTGTTGGGAAAACTGGCTAGCCATGTGCCGAAAGCAGAAACTGGACCCCTTCCTGACACCTTACACTAAAATTAACTCCAGATGGATTCAAGACTTAAACATAAGACCTAACACCATAAAAACCCTAGAAGAAAATCTAGGCAAAACCATTCAGGACATAGGCGTAGGCAAAGACTTCATGACTAAAACACCAAAAGCATTGGCAACAAAAGCCAAAATAGACAAATGGGATCTAATCAAACTCCACAGCTTCTGCATAGCAAAAGAAACAGTCATTAGAGTGAATCGGCAACCAACAGAATGGGAAAAAATTTTTGCGGTCTTCCTATCTGACAAAGGGCTGATATCCAGAATCTGCAAAGAACTAAAACAGATTTACAAGAAAAAAACAAGCCCATTCAAAAGTGGGCAAAGGATATGTACAGACACTTTATAGCTCATATTTTATCGTGCAGACTTCTCTCCCTGCATTCAGACTTTCTTTTCTTTCAACCTATCTCTTGAGTTGTTATAAGAAGTATGTGCTAATCTCTGCTTAAGATGGTAATAACATAATTTTTTTTTTTGGTCACAGATCTGTTTTTATTTGTGCAAGTGTTTTATTCCTCCAGTGTATGATTTCAAGTTGTCTTAGCTTAGTATAAAATGCTGTTGATAATCTGTCTTCAGTATATATTTTGATAATCTGTCTACAAGATTTATTTTGTCTGAAAAGTGTAGAATACATTTGCTATGTAAATTTGTTAGTTAAAAATAAATAAATGCTGTTGATAATCTGCTCAACTTAGTTTCTCAATTTTTTGAAGAATGGTTTGATCTTTGAAAGTTTGATATCTATAAAAATATACTAAAAAGTTTAAGGGCCGATTGTTAAAAATAAAGTATAGAAAATGATAGTTGAGAATATTTTAGGGATTTTTTTCTTTCTGAAATTTGACCATAAGGACAAAGTGTGAATGTAAGTAAAAAGGAACTATGAAGGTCAGGAAGAATGTGTAGGAAGAAAATTGAATCACATAAATGAATGGAGACATGCCACAAATTTTTGAGATTTTCGTAATCCAGAAGGCCAGTACGCTCATTCCTGAAACTGAGACAGTATTGTTTCTTTTCATATTTCTTGAAATAGGAAGGTATTGAATAAAAAATTACAGAAATTTGCTTAGAAAAAACATTGTATTTCTATTTGGTTCTTCCTGGACTCTGGAACTATGGTTAATGTTGCTGTGTGGTATTTCTATAATTCTGCCCATGCTATCATAATAAGTCAATATCACACATCATAACTAGTTGATCTATTCTGTAATGTGGTAAGAGGGCAATTAGTCATTCATCTGAATGTCTGAGGTATAAAAACATCTTTGCTGCATATCCCCATTTGTTTTATTGCTCCCCTTGCATCTACCAATTGTCTAAACAATATATGCAGAACTTTCAACTCTTTCAGAAGCATAGTCTCATTAGAGTAGAGGTGGAACTATTTCTAGTCCAGGTCAAATATCCACTGTTACTATATGCAATTTACAAGTTATCATACAAATCATTTAAGCCTTTTCAAAACATCTTTATTAATATTTTTTATTCTAGTTAAATTGTTGGCCATGAATTGGAGATATTAGTACATATTTTCAATTATCTTCAACAATTTTAGAGGATTTATATTTCAAAATATATTTTTTCCTTGTTTAAAAAGAGATATTCTTAATTTCTCAGAAACTATTTTTTTTTCTTCAAACTCCATTTTACCCTTTTCTGGCTATTCCTTGTTTCTAGTAACTCTTTAGGTTATGAATTTAAATATTATTATATGGTCAGGTGGATGACTCATTGCTCTCAGTTTTAGGTTTTCAAAATCACCAGAATTTGAACATTTGTATTTACTGTTATTTTACTAGTATACCTATTTTGATTACACATAAATAATTGTAATAAATGTTCAACTTGTTTTAAATATTCACATATAATTTTTTAGTATTTCTCCATGAATATGTTCAATAGCATAAGGGTTGAAAGAAAAGAATGTTGGTTGTATAAACATATTAATGGAGAAATTGTATTTAGAAGCAAATAAATAAATAAGATATATAACTATTTACCTTTAGCAGACCATAGTCCCACACATAGTAAAATTTCATTGAAAAATTTTTAAATGTCCTTTAAAAAGGAATTTGTACCACTTTGAAGCACAAGCTGAAGATCACTTGCAGAAAGTATATTCCATGGTGTAATATAATTATTTAGGAACAATATAAAAGGTAAAAGGATGATGGTTTCAGCCAAGATACTATGTCCTATTTCCTAAAAAGGAAAACAAAATCTTATTTCTATGATGCTACATTCCTTCTAGGCTCACATCTGCCTTGAAACAAAAATATCCACATGATTATCTTATTGTTCCTATTTGCTCAATTCCCATTCATCCCTTTTATGGATTTTTATTATTATGAAAAATGTCACATGGCTTTCACTTCTCATCAAAACTTTTCAAAACCACAATTTACCCTCCCACAAAAAACAATAAAACCTAGATAAAATATATGAAACAAATATTTTGAAAATAGTGGACAAAATGCAGCAAGCAACATGAGGACTGTACTTAATAATATTGTACTGAATTTGGGATTTCTGCTAAAAGAGTGGATTTTAGGTGTTCTTGCCACACACACACACACAAAAAAAAAAAATAGGTAACTTTGTGAGATGATGAATATGTTTATTTGCTTGACTATAGTAATCATTTCACTATCTATATGTACATCAACACATCATGTTGCACACCTGAAATATATGCAATAAAATGTTGTAAGGGCAATGAAGTAGAGGCATTTCTGAAACAAGGGAAACAGGCTGGATGTGTCCTGTGATGTCCCAGACTAAGGTCCTGAGAGAATTTTCAGGATGTGACGTTAAAAGGAGAACAGAGGATAAAAATGCTAGACTCCCTGATTTGAGTGAGTGGAGCCAAGAATTGAAGGAAACAAAAACAGAGTTTACAGCCTATTGCTAATTTTTCAAGATTTGTACAAGCTGGTTGTTAAACACAGGTATTATTTAAATGGAATTATATTAGGTTATGGTAAAATAGCATATTTTAAAAACAAAGCCAATAAATGCTCAAAACATCACTTCTAATTATATTGCTACATTTTATCATCACCTATGCTTCGGCAGCTATTTACATGTATGGAATCTGTATGATTGAACACTCACTCAGGCTCCTTAGAGAGAGGGAGAGAGACAGGGAGAGATAGGAGAGAGACAGAGATAGGAGAGAGACAGAGACAGGGAGAGGATGAGAGAGATAGCAGAAGCCCATCCTGAGTGTTTGCCATGTGACTCATCAGGACTGAAACAAAAGTGGGGAGGGCAGGTGCTTGCCAGTTTCTACTCTGGTGTATATTTAATGATTTAACCAAATATCACATTGTTAGAAGTGACATATTGCTGCTCCCAACTCTATGTTTCTGCCGACATACTAGAGAAGTGAGAGAAAAGTATCTGTTTTCATATACAATGTATACCCTTGTGAAGTGCTTAAAGAAATGGGTCATTTGAAAGAAAACAAAGCTATCATTTCATTATTGTAAAGTTTGTAACATTTGTTATGTAATTAGAACTGGTACTTACCGTAGTTCAACAGTTAATAAATTCAATTCTTACTATCATGACTACTCCATTATAAATTGAGTGAACTCTCACTTTCTGTTTTCAGGAAATAGCTATTACATGTGCTGTTACATGTTGGAGAAAGTCTATTAGTGTTCTATTAAAGCAGATGTCCAAAACTCATCAGCTATTTTCCCTGTATAGATGATTCTTGGGGGATGCTGGTTATGGTTCAAATTATTTCTATATCCTTCAGGTCTAAAAATCTTAGCAGAATATGTGCGTTTAATGCTCTATGTCATATTTTCTTGTTCATACTCTGTACTTTTAATCTACGTATTCAGGCTAATTCTGCAGGCAACACTTGTTTTAAGGAACATTTTTTACCATTTTTTGTTTGATTTGTTCTTTTTGTGGGAAGGTACACATAACCTTTTTAGCTTTAGTTTTGTCTGTAACCAATATATTTTTTAAAATTTTCTTCATATAATTTTACTGCAATTATTTTCTAATTAAAATTGCTTATTTTTTCAAGTCCCCATCCTAAATTCTACTTTTCTCGTACTACTGTCATTTCTATGTTGATATTTTTAAATTTCATATTTATTTCCTCAGTTAGGCTGGCTTGCTTTTTATCTGTCTGTTACCATTAACGTTCAATTTTTTTTATTGTGGGCAAGGCACCGTGACTCACGCCTGTAATCCTAGCACTTAGGGAGGCTGAGGCAGACAGATCACCTGAGGTCAGGAGATCGAGACCATCTTGGCTAACACAGTGAAATTCTGTCTCTACTAAAAATACAAAAAATGAGCCAGGCATGGTGGTACACGCCTGTAACCCAATCTACTCTGGAGACTGAGACAGGAGAATCGCTTGAACCCAGAAGGTGGAGTTTGCAGTGAGCCAAGATCTCACCACTGCACCCCATGCTGGGTGAAAGAACGAGACCGTCTCAAAACAAAACAAAACAAAAATCAAAAATTATTCTGTATTTTATTCTTAAATTACAAAGAAACATGTCTTAATAAGATTTTAATTTTTTTTTTCGGATTTCCCCTGTTATAAAGTGTTCACTTATTTAGTGGCACAGCTATTTGGGAACATTTGTTCTCTGATTTCTTTGTCTTTCAGGCTCTATATCAATATATTTGTTTATTGCATTTTTTTTAACTTCATCCTTTCTATTTCAGATATTTGGTCTTTAGAATGAGATTTTCTCCTAGTGGGATACTGGGATCATAGAGTCACTGCTGTAAGAAAAGGTAATAGGCTGTGTGAATCTCAGTATATTGTCTTTGAACGTATTAACAACCTTCTTTTTTGTAGGGTATGTATTAACTGGGTAACAAGAATTTTACCTGGTTTCCAATCCTAAACTGTCTTTCACATTTTATGAGTCATAATTTGCCACTTATTTCTCTTAAGCTCTTTAGGAGCCCCTGTCTTGATTTCTTAAATAAAGAACATTACAGTTGAACATAAATGACCATGATGAATGTGATAGTTTTGTCACCAATATTTTTTTTTTTTTTTTTTTTTTTTTTTGAGATGGAGTTTCGCTCTTGTTACCCAGGCTGGAGCGCAATGGCGCGATCTCGGCTCACCGCAACCTCCACCTCCTGGGTTCAAGCAATTCTCCTGCCTCAGCCTCCCGAGTAGCTGGGACTACAGGCACGTGCCACCATGCCCAGCTAATTTTTGTATTTTTAATACAGACGGGGTTTCACCATGTTGACCAGGATGGTCTCGATCTCTTGACCTCGTGATCCACCCGCCTCGGCCTCCCAAAGTGCTGGGATTACAGGCGTGAGTCACCAATATTTTTATTCAGGCAAATAAGATTTATGTACTCAGTTCATGCCATGGTAAATAGGAAAAATAATCTTTTTAAATCTGAGGAATAGTGATACAATTAAAATGAAATATTTTATTATTGCACACTTAAAAGTCAAAAAGTGCACATTTGTAACAAATAATAATATAACCAATGGTTGATTGATTAGTTACTCTGAGACAGGCCCAATTCTAGGCACTGCAACAAATAGAAAGGTAGATGAGACATGGTCTCTTCACACAATTGAAATCCAGTGAAAGTGTGGGGTGCAGCCTAGAACTTTCTTTGGAGATGCAGTCACTCATCCCTGGCTGCTATGAGTTATCCACTGCTGACAGCTCACAGCGGAGTCCCTCTTCAGAAATTTCCTTCAGCCAAAAGGAGTCGCCTCACACAAGGTTACAACCCCCTTCCCTGGAAAGGCAGCATCCGATGACTGGTCTCCAGAAAAATTCAAAGGCCCTGATACCTCTGTAGGGGAGTTCAGAAAGGCTATCCCTCTGCAGAGCTCCAGGTGGGTTGGGTGACTTTGTGACAACTGTGTGGTAATTTAACCACTCCCTCTGCTAAACCCTGCTCTTCTCTTTCTCTTAGAACTGCTTTTCCTAAGAGCACTTACAAATCAACTTCCGGTACACAAACCTCCATCTCAGAATCGTTTCTTGTAAACTAATCGAAAACAGTCTGGGATACATAAAAAAGGAAGTAGAGATAGGGCAAGGAGAAAGCCATGTGTGTGCCAAGAATAAAACAGAGATTGCTCATAGGGCATTGCTTATATACCCAGAAGGACAACTATTGTGACATCACAGACACCACCTGTTCATCTCGAAAGAAATAAGGCTCAAGCAATTTGGAAACATGGATTTCAGAAATTCTGCTGCTTCTTTTTGTTTGTTTTTGTAAGAAGTAGGGTCAGGTACACTGAAATAGACATATCATAATTCTTGCTTCATTGTGCACTATCACATTCAATCCTCAAATTAGCATTACCCACTTTATTTTATTTTACATTATTTATTTATTATATATATGTTTTACTAATGCAATAGATAGACAAGACCCATCATACAACCTGATGAAGAAATTACCAACATTGACTCCCATTGACCCCTCTGACAAGCCAGTCAGTTTCCCAGACTTCATCCCTGATATAACAAATCTGATAAATGTGTGTGTGTGTGTGTGTGTGTGTATTTACCTAAACAAAATATTAATTTTATTTTTAAATGTAGTTAAAATTGTAAAAAAAGTTATAATGGAAGCAGTTTTCTGTAACTTTTTACAAACTAAACATTGTCTTACTAAGATTCATTCATATCATACAATGGGCCTAAATTACATTCAATTTTACTACTGTAAAAATTCCTTTGTGTGAATGTGGCATACCTGACTATCTTCTGCTCAGTGGATATTTAACCTGCCTTCAATTTTCTTTCCTAATAACCAACAGTGCTGCTATAGATATTCTTAGACCTATCTCCTACTGTATAAATACAAGAATATTTCTTATATATATACCTGGATTAGATATGTTTACATTACAAAATAATTTGTGACCAATTGGGAAACCAATTTGTTTCTCAAGTTCTCTTACTAAATTTATACTCCCACTAACAATGCATATAAATTGGTGTTGATTCATATTTTTTAACACTGGGTACAAATCCTTTCAAAAACTTGGTATTGTCAAATTGCATAATTTTTGGCATATGGTGTCTATAACATAATAATTTGACATCTCAATATAATTTTGATTCATATTTCTCAAGTTTTGAATTCACTGGCTTGAGTACTTTTTCTGTATATGTGTGTACATATGTTAGGCTTATATATAAATAAAATTTATATATTTATAAAAATGTGATATATATGTTTATGTTGCACACACAGAGACACACAATTCATACCCCTGTAATTGAGAGTATTTAAATTCCTGGGCATTGAAGACAGATACAGGTTTAATAGAGTTGAATTCTATTGCTATGACTTCATCTGTAAAACAATGATAATAATAATTACCTACATTACATAGGTTATGTAAGAATCATATGATATGTGACCAGAAAGTAATGAACATATCAGTTAGAAAATATAAAATATTCAATAAAGTCATATCATCAATATTTTTATATGATCCTTTTAACTTTGTAATATATGTTATAAACTTTTATGACATATATTTATTTTTTATTCTCCATCACCTGCATATTTTAAAAAATAAATGGATATTTCACTTTTAAAATTAAATATTTTAACTACCTAAAATATATTTCCATATTATTTTTTTAATTACAACATTTAAGATTTGAAATACCAGTGCTACATTTCAAAAGGATACACAGAATACAGAAGAATGAGTACTTCTGCTTGGTTTGAAATAGTATTTTTTTTTTCCTAAATCTGATTATGGAAAGATTAAATTATGGGATATAAGAGGGGAATGAAAATGGCAGAGATATTCGCTTCCTTGTGTTTAAGAAACCCATATTCCTGAGATGCAGGGGAGAATTGGGTCCATTATTGTGCAGCATTATTGAAAATCACTCTATTTCCCCTCTAGGCTTGCTGAGCACAGAAGAATTTGAGGCCATCCACTTCCTAGATGGCATTACCGATGCAATGCATTCTATCGCAACCTTTTAGCCTGAAAAGAAATTTTATTTTTCAGTTTCTAACTTATTGCCAGGCCTCAAACCCAGAGATGGGTCCAGAGATTTGATATATTTGGATAGACTGTGATGTTTTTTCTTTAAAAGCTGAGTTTGTGGTATTGAGTCTCTTCTCCTTAGATCACGTGAACATCAAAGATAGGCATGTCTTGGCTCTCTAAGATCTCTGCCCTTTCAGCAATGTTTAGATGTCTTTCAGTTTTAAGGAAAATGAAGAGAATTAACATGGCAAACAACCAACAAGAGGCAGGTTTAGTGAGATATTAAAATAGGGTTTTTTCTATTAATTATTTTTAAAATCTGTTTTCTCAATTTTAAATGAGCATAATCTCAGAGTACTTATGCAGATGAAACAGGGAAATTGTATATGAAATTCATAATATAAACACAATAAGTTAGTTATTTTTGTTAATCATTAAATACTACCAATAAATATATTATGAAGCTGTTATGTATGCTTCCTCATTGAAACAGTTTGTATCTTCTGGGTGCTTATTAAAACTCTCCACTCTTAAATTAATCTGGGTAAAAACATGGCAGTCATATGACCATTAATATGTATAGTACCCTTTTATTTTTGAAATTTGAATTTTGGAAAACCCAAGGTAGAAATAGGCAAGATGAAAAAATTGAAAGGGAAAAAAATTAAATGAATAAATCAAGACAGAACATAATATGATTCCTGGGGGCTTTATGTCGTTTATCACACAATGACACAACTGTGGGCTCAACTGCAAAAAAGAGAAAGGGGGAGGGAAATAATATTGTTAGCTCATATGCCTATTCCCAGCATTGTAATTCCAGGTTTGACCTTCAAAACTGTCTTCTCAGGTTAATGTGCTCTGCCTGAGAACCTGCTTTTTATGAAAGCAAGGGGCTTCTTTTTCTGCTTGCTGCTGTGTTCTCATTGTTCAGTTACTAACCAGTGAGCAAGTGAGTACCTACATAGAAAAGTGAATCAGTGAGAAACTGAGCAAGTCGATGGATGAATTAAAGGAATATGTTGGTAGAAAAAGCCCTTATTGAGGCTAGTAATATGAACAGTTTCCTTTCAAACTCAGCCTTAAGACAACAGACACAACAGCAGAAAAAGAGAGTAGTCGCGTCCTTTACCACAAAGATCATTTACAGTGTTACAACTATTTTATTTTTTGAGTAAGAGTAAATTCATCTTCAAGAAGGAAGTGTGGAAGTAGTGGTGTTTTGGTTTAAATCCATTTAACATTGTTTCCCATTAGCAAACAGATTTCCACTTGTCTACTAAAACTAATGATTGAAAAATATAACATAAATATGGAAAAAACATATTTTAAAATCCCAAGGCCTGGCACAGTGATTCATGCCTGTAGTCCCAGCACTTTGGGAGGCCTAGGCGGGCGGATCACCTGAGGTCGGGAGTTCCAGACCAGACTGACCAATTTGGAGAAACCCTGTCTCTACTACTAAAAATACAAAATTAGCCAGGAGTGTTGGCACATGACTGTAATCCCAGCTACTTGGGAGGCTGAGGCAGGAGAATCGCTTGAATACGGGAGGCTGAGGTTGAGGTGAGCCAAGATCACACCATTGCACTCCAGCCTGGTAGCAAGAGGGAAACTCTGTCTCAAAAAAAATAAATAAATAAAATAATTCCCAAATACAGTTGTTTCAAAGAACACTTGGCTATTCTTTGCTGTCTGAATTTTACATGCAGTTTCCACTTAGGATTGTACTTACAGGTTCCATACAGTAAAGGATACGGATTGTTGAACAAACATCCTGGGCATATAGTAAGGTAGACTGCACATAAAGGGAAAATACAAAGGTAGTTATGGCCTCAATCACAAAATAGTCTCTACAAGGTGACAAATGCAAACCATCAATCATTGTTAGTCCTCATCCTCTTTAATCAATGAAGTGGTTGACACAATTGATAAACCTCTCTTAAACATACTTTTCTCTGTATACTGAACTACATACATGTTGTGTAAATTGCTAGTAGTTCCTTAGGTAACTGCAGTAGAGCTTCTGTGCCTCAGGACCTTTGCTTATCCTACAGTTTTCACATGTAATAATCTTCTCATGTATTGTCACGCTCTCTTCTACCATGCAATCTCTAATTAAAGCTTACCTATAGTAAGAGCTCTGTGTTTGAATTTCTCTTGTACTTTGTTTTCCTATCATACGAAAATTTTTATATTTTGCTTTTGCAGGTCTTTAGTTTTTGTTTTTCCTATTATATACAATTTTCAGAAGACTTTATTAATATAGTTATCATTTTGCCTACATCCAAACTCAGAAACGTAGTGGTTTATATACATGAATATTAAATAAGCATTTGTTATCAGATGACTGCATTGTGTCAAAAGTTACATAACACTTGAATTGTTATAATTTTATATTATCAGTAAATAATGGGTAGATGAGAAAGTATGTTATATAGTTGGTTTGAATAAGAGAAAGCATAAAGAAAAATGGAATTATTTATGTTCTTTATAAGTTATAATAATAGTCAATTTACAAAACAGAAATTGAAGAGGTAAACAGAAATTGGCAATAGTAAAACATGAAGAAAAAATGACATGATATCCTGTAAGAGAAATCTAAGGAGATACACAAGCAAAATTCTCACACTCGGGGTAATTATCATCAAGCTATGTCTTATTCCTTTTAGAAGACAGAGTGTTAACCATCCATAAGAAAAAAATACATTGGAAACATTCGTAAATGCACCATATTGTTGAGATAAACAATATTCAGGAAAAGTCCTTGAAAGAAATGAGAGATTTCTAAAAGTCTCATGTATCATCTTCTGAATAAATTTTTTTCTGCTGAATTTCTCATTGTTATTTACGTATCTTACATATACATATAAAATATATCTCTATCCTTGTCTTTGTGTTCCCCCAATGACAATTGGGGTCATGTTTGGTAGCAAAAAAAAAAAATGACTTTTATGTACTATTCAGGAGCAAAATAATTTTCTTATAATTCTTTCTCAGTATAACAACAATCAAACAGATCAGTAGCAAACCTCTCAACAGCAATTAGTGAGATGCACTTTGAATAGCACATTTCTGGAGAGCACCTTTTAGGGCTACGCTCAATCTCCATGTCCCTTCTAGATGAATTATAGCATCAGCGTTTGTGTAATGGAGTGTGAACACAACATATCACAAAGCAATCAACACACAACTAGAACACGCTGGTTTGGAATAAAATTGTAAAATTAGATTGCAGTTGAAACAAAAGTACTACAATTTATTCTGTGTGCAGTTTGATGACCTAATGATGTGAATCCAGCTCAGCATTTGGACAATCTTGGAAACTGAGAGGCAAACATTCTACTATTGAGAGGAAATTACAGAAACAATATGCAAGATCAACAGCAACATGACCAGAAGTGTGTACTGAAGCTTTGGCTGCATCTACTTGAATAAGGAAACAGGAAAAGGCCTAGAATTGGAAGGAGATTTAACTCTCGAGATAATAGATTTAGCATACTTTAAAGAAATAATGATGGATGAGAAGTTTTTGTTAAAAAATATGCTTGATGTTACCAGTCATGATCAGATTGGTATCTGTGACTGCGTAAGCAATGCAGCATTTTTCAAACATGTGCACCATGGATTCAGCAACAGAATAGCTCTCCCTCCCCTCCTCAGACCTTGTTGTTGATATGACTTGGCCCTTCAGAGAATTAAATAACTCATATTGGCTGCATTTTCCTGTATTAATAAGAAGGTATCATAGTTACATATACATCAGGAACCTCAGGACTGCTGATGTTGTGATAGTTTTTTTTTTTTTTTCTTTTTTTTTTTTTTTTTTTTTTTTTTACCTAAGACTACCACTGCTTCTTTGAAAGTTGTATACTCAGAGTAAACCAAAAACAGAAAAATGTCATTCTTAAATAAAATATTTTCCTCATTATTTTTGCATAGACACAGCTGAGATGTTCTTAGAAAAGAATGAACAAGTTTGCCTGAAAAACACACAGACTAAGTGATTTTACATATTGAAGTATCATAGAATGAGGCTTAATTTGGGGAAATAATTCCTAGAATAACTAGAAATTATATACATATACTTTTCATTTGTTGATTCCCAATTGCTTTAAAAAACAGTTATGTTTTGCATATTAGTATTTAGAGGTTTAAGTAACAAAACATGTTGTTTTGATGTATTTACTTGGCTAACATTTTGGAGATAAATACGTGAATTTTTGAACATTTACTGTCACATGTTTTAATGGGGATTTTGGCATATTGAGTAGTATACTGAATCATTATTAAATTAAATTATGTTCAAGTTTAATGATAGAATGAAAATTATATACTAGTTTAACATACTTTTTAATTGCAACAAAAGAACAGCGAATTCTAAATCATAATAACCCCTAAATTAGAATCAGAGTCTCATGATAAAATTCCATACTTTATCATGAACAGTTTTGAAATAAAGAGGTATCATGTGGCCCACTTAAAACTGGGTCTTGCTCTTTTTGTTCCCTATTCTTTTACCTTTTGGGGAATACTTCTTTTACAAAATAGCAATTCAGAGCTAATAAAAAATGGCCAGATATTATTCTAGATTCCTTAATCTTAATTAATACATATTTTAGATTAGAGTTTCTATAAATTTTATTAATGAACATCTTTTTTCTTTTACTATTTTATACATATATCCCTGCAACTGTGAGATTCAACTGTTTCATTCATATTTATTGATTCCCTGCCGTGTGCAAAGCGTTGTGCTGTACTTTGATAATGGATACATTGATGAGTGAAAGCTCTATCTAGTTTCCTTCAGTCTGATAGTGAAGATTTTGATCCTATCACTAAAGTTCATTCTTTCATTTTTATGCTATAATGCATTTTTCCTTTACCTCATAAAGTATGACAATGTGAAGTTTCAAGTCAACAAATTGTGAATGCATTAATTGAACTTCATAGCTAAAAACAAATTTCTAAAAACCACAGATTATGGTGTACAAAGTAATCAAGGTGAATGCAGGTATATTCAATCTAGGATTATTATTTCAGTCACAATCTGGTTTTAAAACCCATTTATTTTTGCTGTGGCTGCTTCAGACATCTAATGCAGTTGTCACTGGGTTTGGGGAATCTCGGAGGGTTGATGTCTAAGCTCTTTACTCTGGATAAGCCTGATAACAGTGGGTGCATTTGTCTAAATTTTCTAGTGCAGGCAGACACTGCTCTCTCCAGCTTTTTTCAGCTCTCACATTTACTGGTGGTCCAATTGCCTCTCAAAGTTAGTTTTTGTTTGTTTTCCCCAACTGCCTTCTCCAATAGACAGTGTACCCGGTTCTTAGTGTCATCTTTTTTTTTTTTTTTTTTTTTTTTTTTTTTTTTTTT
>PVKV010032857.1:0-19344 GCA_004027835.1 Alouatta palliata
AAAAAAAAAAAATCTGTTTCCAGGTTTTTTTTTTTTTTTTTTCCTGAGACAGAGTCTCATTCTGTCACCCAGGCTGGAGTGCAGTGGCATGATCTCGGCTCACTGCAACCTCCGCCTCCCAGGTTCAAGCAATTCTCCTCCCTCAGTCTTCTGAGTAGCTGGGATTACAGGTGCACACCACCATGCCGGCTAATTTTTGTATTTTTAGTAGAGACAGGTTTCACCATGTTGGTCAGGATTGTCTCAAAACTCCTGACCTCAGGTGATCCACTCACCTCGGCCTCCCAAAGTGCTGGGATTACAGGTGTGAGCCACTGTGCCCAGCCTTTTCAGTTTAACTCTTAGATTCCAGCCACAGAAATAAGAGGGTACAGGAAGTTTTTCCTCCCCTACATATTCATTATAGTTTCATACAGAATGATTTAACCACCCTAAACATCCCCTGTGTACCTATTCATCTTTTTCTCGCTCCCCTAAAATCTCTGGCAGCCACCGTCTTTTTACTGTCTCTCTAGTTTTGCCTTTTCCAAAATGTCTTATGGTTAGAATCCTATGATATGTAGCTTTTTCAGACTGCTGTCTTTCACTTAGCAATATGACTTAAAGTTTTATTTTTAAATAATGCATGTGATATAGTTAATGGAAAGGATTACACAGAGTTTATTTTAAGTGAAGACATGGGAGTTGCTTTTGATATTTTTACTTCCTTGATACAATATGAGACTGATCGGCGGGCTCTCTCTTCCAGTGCTGAACAGAGGATGGAAAGAAAAACACGAGGATTCTGGATTCTGTCTTTATAAGCATATCGTTTGTGGTTACAGCTCATCCATGTTGCGTATAGTGCAGTGGCTCTTACAGCTAATCCATGAACTAGCTGCAACCTGAAAATACAGATTCCTTCATCCCTGGGAGTTTCTGTCTCTGGAGCACTGGAGAAAGACCTGGACTCTATTTTAATGGGCTTCCCATGTGATACTTATACGGAATCATTTCCTTGGTGGTAAAAAGGAATACTGGCTTTGGTCTCAGAGGATTTGGCATCCAGTCCTCTCTCTTCATTGAAGCACCAAATATTTATTTAACTTCTCCTATGCGCCAGACCTTGGATTGATACAACAGTGAGCTTAATAGTCATGTTTTCTACCCTTTACAAGCTTACACTGGAGAAGAGGCAGGCATTAAGTAAACAATTACAGAAATAAATCTTATTCATCAACTATGCTAAGTGCTAAGGAAGAAAATACAAAATGCTATGAGAGAGTGTTAACAAAGGGATCTGGCTTTGTCTGAAATGGTGTCAATGGTTCACTTTTCCCTGAGATAATGAATTTGAACTGAGATACTATTTACGTGACATAAGGGAAATATGTCTGCCACCAAGGCACACAAGGTCCATATGGCTTGGAACACAAGGAGAGAGAGATGAGGCTGCAAATTAACCAGTTGATATCTGTCCTTCTGCAGATAAACAGCCAGTGTCACTGGGTGTCTAGCTATCCTCCTACTCAACTGCACTGAAATTTCTCCAACTCTACAAAACATGTTTAGTAATTCGGCCAGTTATGTTTATCAAGAGCTTAAACAATCAGATTGTTCATAGCCTTTTATTAAAAAGTGTTAGAATTTTAGTTGTTGGTGAATGATTCTTAAGGCTTTTCTATCTTTGGGTTAGGGCCAATTATTCATTTACTAAAAGATATACGTAGAAAAGAAAAGGATCTAATTCTGCATTGCCACTACTTAACTGTGTAACGCTTGGCCTTTTGTCAAGTGTCTGTAGCCTTATTTCACCTTCACTATAGACTTGTGGAAATGCATTATTTTCATACCAATTATACAGATGCAGAAGTAAAGGCTGAGAGAATTGTAGAGGTACATTGCATTGACACAGTGAGGAATTGATTGCAATGGTTGGCTGTCAGGGAACAGTCGCTGTTCCTAGCTATGATCATTTTATTACTACCATTGTGTCAGTTTTGAGCCCCAGGTATGTGTTCTCTTATGGAAGATATACAATCTAGACATACTTATGTGAACCCCAAAAATCTGAGACAGGTTTCAGTTAATTTAGAAAGTTTATTTGCCAAGGTTGAGGATGCATGCCCATGACAGCCTCAGGAGGTCCTGACATCATGTGCCCAAGGTGTTTAGAGCACAGTTTTGTTTTATATATTTTAGGGAGATGTGAGGCATCAATCAACATATGTAAAATGAACATTGGTTTCATCTGGAAAGGCGGGAGAACTCGAAGCAGGGAGCAGGCTTCCAGTTTAGGTAGATAAGAGACACATGGTTGCATTCTTTTGCGTTTCTGACTAGCCTCTCCAAAGGAGGCAATCAGATATGCATTTATCTCAGTGAGCAGAGGGGTGGCTTTGAACAGAATGGGAGGCAGGTTTGCTCTGAGCAGTTCCCAGCTTGACTTTTCCCTTTAACTTAGTGATTAAGGGGGTCCAAGATGTTTTCCTTTCACGCTTAACATCCCAGGACCTTACTTAATGCTGGAAACGAGGTTCTACGGAGGACTCCCAGTGTTTTTTCTCCTACTCTCCAAGGCCAGCCAAGATCTCTTCAGAAATCTCCAGCTAAGCCCAAAGGAGAAGCTTTCAGGGTAAGTGAATTTTCCTAAAAGTGTAAATGATATTAAGAATTCTGCCCATTTGGGCTGGCATTATGCTTTATCTCCTGATGGACCTTTTAAAAATAAATCATATTTCTACTTTCCATCTTAGCAGATGATGAAAGCAATTGCTACTGAAATGGAACCATGTGGTAAGCCCTGCATTTAAGCAAGTGTAGGTTTATTTATACACATTGAAGACAGTGACAATGTAGAATTATTTATATTAAGGGTACAAGACCACTTGTCCTCCTTCCTCAATATATTTCTTATATCTTATTATAATGCCTGCATTTTACACTGTAAAAGTCATTCTTTGGAATTTGTAAGACCTTTAATATAAAAAGCCCCTGTTAAAATAACGTGCGACCTAAGAAAAGTAACCTATTAACATCCATTAAGGCTAAAGTGTTAATTATAACTATAAAGTTTGAAAGTTATGGCTAAGTGATTTATTATTCAGAAGCCAAAGGTTTCTAGATTTGTCTGACTCCAAGAAGAGAGTCAAAAGTTCAAATGATTCTAATAATGCAAAAGTGTCAAGAAATTATGGGATCTTCTCGTTCCACCCTTCATCTTTATCCTAAACTGCTACTATTTCACAATATATTTGTTAGTCATGCTGATTACTGTGAGGTTATCAAGTGTAGTCTGCAGTATAGAGCTTCCACTTTCTTTTCAGAGCTTTATGGGAGAACTGGTTGTCTTCTATGTTTTCCCTTCAGAATTTTGAATATCTGTTGTGTCTGTTCTAAATGCTACGGTAGTTGGTCTCAGATTGAGCTGTGTTTTTATACACTGTCATGGACAGTGGCATTTATGAAGCATTTTTTTGCATATAATTCTTATATTTGATGGTGATTATATTTTGTATTTTAATAAACTAACCTGGGCTGGGTGGAGTGCTTCATGCCTGTAATCCCAGCACTTTGGGAGGCCAAGGTAGGTGGATCACTTGAGCCCAGGAGTTTGAGACCAGTTCCAGAAACCCCATCTCTACAGAAAGTACAAAAATTAGCTGGGTGTAATGGCACACACCTGTAGTCCTAGCTACTTGGGAGGCTGAGGTGAGAGGATCACCTTAGTCTGGGGAGGTCGAGGGTGCAGTGAGCCAAAATCATGTTACTGCACTGCAGCCTGGGCAACAGAGTGAGACCCTGACTCAGAAAAAATTATCCTGAATTTCCCTTTAAAAAAATAAAACATATTTAGAGCTCAGGTTTGTCTAGTTGAAGTCTAAGTCCTATTACTCAGCTGAGTCTTTTTATGACCTTGTTGAATTGTCAACAGAGACAGCGGATTACTGATTAGTTAAGTATATATTCTCTCTAGCAGGAAAGTGGAAGAAGGAATGTCCTTGCATTTCCACATTACCTGACACCATCATTTTAACTTTATTCATTAACTTTATTTTACAATGTGTGAGACCCAAAACCAAAATCTGCCTTTCGCTCCAGCTTGGCTCCAAAATAAAATATTATTTTGTTCATTCATTTTCATGTGTTGTATTAAAGTTCTGCCACTGTACTGATGCTAGGATCCTCACCAGAGAGAAATGGATGGAGCACATTTTGTTAAGGACATAGAGAGAAATCCAGAGCATAAGGAAGAGGGCCAGGCTATGTTGGGTTGGACATCTCAGATTATGATGCTGGGTAGCCGAGAAGCTTTAGTTTCCCACATATGGTTTGGATATAGGTACCTGGATATTGAAGATATAGGAAGTGGAACATAAGAAATGATTTTTCCAGTTCACAGCTTTATTTTGAGAAAAGCTCTAAGAAAGTAAAAAAGGAGCTGAAGATATAGGAAGTAGAATATAAGAAATAATGTTTCCAATTCACAGCTTTATTTTGAGAAAAGCTCTGAGCAAGTAAAAAGGAACAAATACCTATCTGAGTAGAAAATCAACAGTCTTGCTTGTGATAGCCAGACTCATGCAGGTACGTCCTTGGGATTTGTCATATACAGACTTGGTTCAGTGTAGAGGACGCTCTAGCAATGTGAGAAGACAGGAAAACCTCTCAGACCCCTTTAACCCAGACAGAAAGAATCATTGAGGGAATGAGTCATTCAATGAATCATTCCCAACTGGCGTGAAGGATTCTCTGGTCTAGTGATTCTCAATGAATAAGCATTAGATCACCACTGTCAGAAATGAATGTATGTTAAAATGCAGATTCCTGGGCCCTGCCTCAGACAAACTGGAGCAAAATTTCTATGAAGTGGGTTCTAAGAATATGCATGTTCACAGACATGATAGAATGTTCTTATTCATATTTACAGAAGACACCTATCCTTGGGGATATGTCAAACCAGCCAAGTGAGAAAGAAAGTAGAACTTTGAGCCTGTAGCTCAAATGAGCTGAGATATTTTTGGTTGAGCTTCCTCTAAGAACAAAACAATAGTCACATGAGTAGCACAAGGCTTCATAAAATATTTCAGCATCCACAGGTGGCATAACTTTCTGTTGTTGTCAACTCCTGATTTGTTCTAGAGAAATTTTATTTTAAAAGTTCTCTCTGATAGATGTGCTGAGGCGCTGAGTGTACTTTTAGTTCTTCCATTGGAACATAATCTAATAAAATGAAATTTCATGCATTTATCTGGATGACATCTTTTAGAATAGCATGGTAGGACAGATTTGTGTCTATGTATGTTATTTATGTGTAGTATGATAGCAAAAATGATAGTACTTTCTTAGTGCTTCAATAGTAATCTAATTTTAATTTATACTACTTAATTTTGACAAAGAAGTAGAATTGAAGTAGAGATTTGATATTGAAGACATTTACTCACCGGCATTGGAGCAACAGTCTGTATACGGAGAATGGGCTTTAGATTCACATAGATGTTGGTCTCACCTTTTCCATTTGCTCATTGTGTGACCTTGGCATATTATTTAGCTTCTCTGATTCTGTATTTTCTTAACAAAAAAAGAGGATGATAGTATATTACTTCTATGATATAGAAAATCATTTAAGGCCAATATGGTGGCTCACACCTGTAATACCAACATTTTGGGATCCTAAGGCAGGAGGCTCGCTTGAGCTCAGGAATCTGAGGTTGCAGTGAGCTGTGACTGAGCCACTGCATTACAGGCTGGGTGATACAATGAGACTCCATCTCAAAAAAAAAAAAAAAAAGAAAGAAAGAAAGAAGGAGAGATAGAGAAAGGAAGAAAGAAAAAAAGAAAAAAGAAAGAAAAAGAGAGAAAGAAAAAAGAGAAAGAAAGAAAGAAAGAAAGAAAATCAGTTTAACATAGTACATGGAACATACCAAATGTTCATGAAATGTAGCCTTCGTTGCACTGGAGAAAAGGGTTAAGTGGCATTTTGTAGCTCTGTATGCTCAGATACAGTTTGTTTTTGAGCTGGGAATACTTTAGACTTCATCTTTCTGTCTTACTCCTATAATTTTCCTTTATTTGTAATGCTGTCATCCCTTTCCTACCCATGGAAACAGTGAAATGTAGGAACAACCATGCTGTTATTAATTTTACACAGAGCTTGCTGACAGTGACCTTTCCAGCAGTAACATTCACTCTTTTGCTTTAAAAAAAATTTCTCACAATTGCTCTCCACTAGGCATGAGCATTACTCTTAGTTCTTCAGCTGCTTCCGTGTGGCACAGTCATCAGTAATATGCACACTTCCAGTTTGGCTCCGGTCTATTTCTCTGCTTTGCTCAGAAGGTACTACTGACCTTTCTAATTAGCTGAGTTGCAGATGACTGAGCTCGCACATAGGAGGGATGGTCAGAAAATAAATCTTCCCTGTGTCTGTCTAGCCAGACTCCAAGAGTCAGGAAAAATTCTGCTGAAAGTCCGTAAATCTTCCATCTTTCTTCCTGAAAGCATGTAAGAGAACAGTTCTCCTGTCACTATGTATGACAGCATTCCTGAATGTGTGGGTAGGGTTTTTGATGCCAAGCTTTTGTACTAAGATTGCAGGTGGCAAGAGTTAGCATCCTGCAGTTACAAGCAAAATTAGAGATTTGGACTGGTCAAGGGCACCACATTGATATGTGTGGGGTATGTAAATCACCTAAGCTCTGCAAAAGTACTGAGAATAACTTGTATTTTCCAGACCGAAAACCTACCGTGAGGGGGAGGGATTGAAGTGGGCCCTGGAACAGCTCTGGAATACATCAAAAGCTTAAGGGGAGACCAAGGAATTCAGACCATAGAGTTCCTCTTATTCCACATAAAATGGGTGTTTCATCATGTCCAAAACCATAGATAAGGAAAATTCACCTTCCCAAGAAGTTAAACCAGTTGTTCGCTGTTAAAGAAAGCAGGTTTTTATGAATCTGTCCTAGGCAGGAGGAAAGAACAGGTCCCTGGGCTCTATGACCATAGAAACCTCTAGATGAGTAAAAGAAAGCTTGGCAAAATTTGGGCAGAATCCTCAGACAAAGATTGAGAAAGGCTTTTCTCATCTATGAATCAGAGTTCCAGGACTTTCCCAAGGATGAGAGCGGCTGCATGGCTGAAACGCAGCAGCCCAGAGCAAAGCGGATACTCTCTAGGGGGGGTCACAGCTGGTAAAAACTGAAAATCCACATCCTAAAATTCAACCAGACCTATCATCCCAGCAGGCCAACATGAAATGACAGCAGGTTTCACTGAAGAGATGAGGTGCTCGGCCTGCAAATTGCTATCTATGTCCTAGACAAGTAATTGTAAGTAAGTCTTGAGACAGCAATCTGATAGCCTTTGACAGCAATTTGACATTGCTATATCCAGATGTCGAGTCAGTACACTTATATTGTGCATGTTTTGGACATTTTAGATTTCATTTTGTTTAAATGTCAAACTGGGGGAAAGATTGGCCCTTTATCCCGGATTGTCTCTATGTTCATTTTTGTTTTCTTCCCCGCCCATGCCCACCCACCACACTCATGTCCATCCATCCTGTCCCTCACTGCTCATATGCCCACTGGGAAAAGCTCACCACATTTAGATCCCAGATTCTTCTCCGCTTAAGGCACATCGCTTACACACTTGATGGCAATAATACTTCTTTTGAAATTTTTAAGAATGACTCTTCAAGAAGCAAAAACTAGAAAAATTTAAAAGTTCACATGACTGTCAGAGAAAATGTGGCAGAGGCAGTAGCAGTCCTCACTGAGAAACCCAGGAAGCATCTGGTTGGGCTGAGGAGGTTCGTGAGAGAGCTTTCATGGAGAAAATGATTTTGCCAACAGTTCCTCGATTATTATTTAATCATACAGATGGCTCTCTTGAGTTCCTTTAAGATCTGTGAGATAGGTACAAACAAAATTTTATATTCAATAGCTTATACCTGTAAGCAGTACAGAATTTGTGAAAGATTGGGCTTTTAAGGCAAAGGTAATTGGTGTGAAGTATTAGCCACTTAATGGAAAATGATAAAATGGTACGTGTTTCAATCAGAATTATAAGCTGTATTCAATGTAGCTGTTTGTAGCTGAAGTTGACTGATTTCTGTGCAATGATGGATTTCTTTGTGGCAGCTAAACTGCTCAGCCTAGAGTTATACAATCTTCAATGACAACGTTTCCACCCTTTGCTTGGGTCACTGAATGTCTCAGGAAGAGGCATTAGGAGAAATGAGGATCTTGACCCACCTGGAGATGGGTAGACATGTTTGCTGAGCTATCAATGAATTGACACATCCAAGGATGCTTTTCTCCCTATAGGAATGATCTCCCATCATGTCTGGAACTTCTCTCCATCTCTCTAGTGAGGATGAATGCTGCCTTCCTCTGGGGTAGTGGAGGACAGTCGGGTCACTGCCAGAAGACGGCTTTTCACACTCTCACTTTCCTCGAGAGAATGTAAAACTAATTGGAGTGAGGCATGAGAGGATGAAATTTGTCCAAATTGGCAGGTGTGAACGTCCTTTCTTCACATCGAGTAGAGTCATCTGGGGCAAATGATGGCGCTGCCCTGATGTGAGACTGTTTCTCATTGCACAGTGCTGGCCACTGCATGACACTCTTCACCAACAGAGAAGTGGAGTGCTACTGTGAAAAGAACTGACAGATATGATTTGGTTCTGGAAAGTGAGTTTCATGACACCATGCTGGAAACTAACTCATTAGCTGTGATCTTGCAAAAATTCTAGCATTCTGAGATAAAGCAATTTGATCACCAATATGTCATATAAAGAGGTTTTGGAGTAGCTTTAAAAGGCACAGTAAATCAATATGAAAATAAAATGTATCCATCTAATAAGAAGATTCCTCTTGAAGGAGTCAGTAAAAGTGTGTGTGCTTGTGCCTGCCTTTGTGTGTGCAGGCATGTGTGCATATATGTGTATGTACAGCATGTATGTGTGTGTGTATGCATGTACGGTATAAAGAGAGAAAAAAATTTTCTTGCTTAGGAGGACTTTCATAGAATCTACTAAAAATTATATAGCCAAAGTATGTCTTTTAATTTTGGAACTACTAGGTGTTAAAAAGCAAAGGAAATGAACATCAGAGCAAGTGAAATATGAGAACCAGAAAATATCAATGTGAGTTATGATATCAATAGACCAATGAATTGCCAATGATGCAGAAGAGCTTTATGAGCCTTGGCAGGCAATTAGGTAAGAGTAGTTTCTTCTCAAGCGGCAATTTGAAGTGGTTATTAACTATATGCTGAAATTTGATGGGCTAAGAAACCCCAGTTAAAAAGAAAACCATTTATATTGAATTGTTCCTTCTACTCCGTTCAAAAAACCTTCATGATGAGCTGAAGTAAGAGATTTTTATACCAAACCAAGATGAATAAACTGAAAGTATGAAACCTTCTATTTTTAGTGAATCCTGACATTCTCTACTGCTTGCATTCCCAGCTTCCAGATAATATGCTCTCCAGTTGGCTGGTTAGTGTGCTATAAATCACATTTCACTATATCAGCAAACGATGGCATGAACTTGAAGAGTAAAACAAAATCAACTTGGAAAATACTGACATAAAACCTCTAATGTCTAAAGGCAGTCCCTTCCCTTAGAAAACGAGGGACAATAAAGTGGAGTTAAAAATATGAAATGATAATACTACAAGTTGTTTTCTGCCTTTATGTACTTATACTTGTTTGTATCTACATGGCTGCGAAAACAAATGACCAATCCATCAGTTCAACGGAATAAAAGAAGGTGTCAGTTTTTTGCTTCAGATATATATATCTCAATCAAACAAAATACTTTATATATATGTTACATATACCAAATTATGTTTTGAAATTTTAATTAATTACAGTGGCTTTGTATTCTCAAATATATGGTTTTATTTTAATAGTGTTTATTTTTTGAGAGATAGGATCTCACTATGTTGCCCAGGCTTGTCTCAAACTCCTGGCCTCAAGTGATTTACCTGCCTTAGTCTCCCAAAGTGCTGGGGTTATAGGTGTGAGCCACTGCACTCTTTTTAAAGATTAAAATATATTAAAACAATTAAATTCCAAGTGAAGAAAAACATGGATAAAGTGGAAGATGATTAAAAAAGCTAGTGTTTGCTGCACTCCATTTGCTGTTCTTTTCACTCTTTGTTGCTGAATCATACTTATGATAAATTTTATAATTCATTTAAAAACAAAGCTAAATGCTGAGTTTTGGGATATTTAGAAAGTCAAGGCTACAGAAAAGTACTCTTATCTAAATCAATAGGAAAAGTGAAATTTTTGCCAATGCTATGTGATAACATAGCTTATCACTAGCCAATTTCCCACTATCCACATAAGATTTTGCCAATGGATATAAATCTGCTTTCTTATTTTCTATGTCAATCAAAAATAGTATCCTGGCATATTATTTTGTGTTTCACAGACTAGAAATTTTTAGCAACCTGAGGATGTGTGACTTGAAAACAAGAGCAGTGCTGAGAATTATATTCTCTTTCAGTCTTTCATAGCTAAAGGGAGTTAGAGTCAAACAATTCCCAGAACAGCAGAGAGACAGAAAATATTAAATTCACAGGCTAAGGCTTTGCCATTGAAAGCTGACTAAGGAGATTTTTAGGGTGGTCAGGAAGAACAACACAATCTAGGAGTTTGGAATCTTGCTGTACTTCCCCTTCACTGAGATTTTTCTCAGTAAATAGTTAATTAAAATTCGAGGATCTCAGTTTCTGCATCTGTAATGTAAAAGATTTGGATGGATAAACTGTGAGGTTCCTTTCAAATTAAAAATTTTTATCCTTGTATGGCACTATCCATAATTACACACATGTATAATCTAACCCTATAGAACTACACATTAATTTCCCAAGTATGATATTTATCATCCCTTCTGACGGTTGCATGCCATTTGCTACATGACTTTGACTTTTCCTTCTACTGCTGCTATATCTCTGAATCAGGGGTTTGGCTGAGCAGGGATGTCCAGGTGCATTCCTTATGACCCAGAGAGGCTCACAATTCCCTACAGGAACATTCAAGGGACCCTGAAGAATTTGTTTGTGTTGGTAAATTTCCCTGCATGGCCTCCTTGGGAGCAATGAAAGAAGTGTATATTCTGACAGCTCCAACTTCATAATGCCTGTGTTTGCTCAGCATTGTTTAGTCATAGGTGTCTGGAACCCCCAAAAGTGCAAAGACATCATCACAGCTCCATGAATATGTGACCAATACTCTTCAGAGGGGACTTAAGACAGACTAGCACTTTGTAGCCAGAGGTTCAAATCCCAGTTGTAACAGCTGGCTGTGTAACCTTGGGAAATTTGACCTCTCTCCTTTGTAAGTGGGCACAGTAGATTTCATGAGACCGTATTTGTAAAGCGCTTAGTGTGGTACCACAGATTCAAGGAGTGTTGTCTTTGCACTACCCTTCCATGCTGTGCTTATCCTGCTGCAAATGAAATGAATTCAACCTGTTAGACTGTCAGCACCTTCATAACTGGCCTCCTCTTTTGGCTTCCGGCATGCCATCTGCAGTATTTTGCACCAACTTCAAGAATATAACAACGTACTTACAAAATACTTGGCTGTGTGGACTCTGAATGAATTTTTACAGCATTAAAAACAAAAGCAGGCAAAAAGGGCAAGGAACAAGAACAAGCCATTTACAACAGAATAAACACAAATGGCTAAGCAGTATATGAAAAAATGGTCCAACTTTATCAAGACTTTAAAAACAGCTTTGAGATATCATTTGCATACCATATGATTCACTTATTTAAAGTTTATACTTCAGTGGTTTAGTATGATAGAGTTGTGCAACCATCATCACGATTAATTTTAAACGTTTTATTACCCCCATAAATATCCATATCCATTAGTATTTATTTCCTTTTTATCCCTTACGCCTTCCCTTCCCCTTAGCTTCCAGCCATAGGTAACCACTGTCTACTTTCTGTCTCTACAGATTTGTCTGTTCTAGACATTTTATACACATAGCATCACACAATATGTTGTCTTTTGTGATTAGCTAGTTTTGCTCAACAAATTGTTTTCAAAGTTTATCCATATTCTAGCACATTCACTTTATTCCTTTAAAAAAATTTGACTTTTTTTTAAATTGTACTTTAAGCTCTGGGGTACATGTGCTCATCCTGCAGAATTGTTGCGTAAGTACACATATGCTGTGGTGGTTTGCTGTCTCTGTCCCCCTGTCACCTACATCAGGCATTTTTCCCGGTGTTATCCCTCCCCAACCCCCCCAATCCCTGCTGTCCCTCCCCTCCTCTGGCCCCCCACCTTCTAATCTACCCCAGTGTGAGATGTTCCCCTGCCTGTGTCCATGTGTTCTCACTGTTCATCACCCATCTATGAGTGAAAACATGCGGTGTTTGGTTTTCTGTTCTTGTGTCAGTTTGCTAAGAATGATGGTTTCCCCTTACTATTGAGGACCACGCCATTTTGATCCTGAATTCCTGCTTTCGAGCCACAAGAGAATCCCGGAAAACTACAGTAACACGGAGAGCTGATGTAAGAGAAACACAGGAGCTTGTTTTCATTGAATTTCCTTGCAAAAATTACACAAGTTTAATTACAACAAATAAATTAGAATTGATACACTGGAATCAATATGCAGAAAACAAAATGTGCTTGTTTTACAGGTCCTAATAGGATTCCAAATAGGAACCATTTTCTAGCTTTTATTTCTATCACATCTATCTTTGAATGAAAATTTGTGGGGGATGATGAGAGAAATCTAAACATTTCCCATTCTGGCACTTATCATCCGCCAAGAGGCTCAGTTCATCCAGTCTTGTTCAGAATTGTTCATGCTCTGTCATGCCTGTGCTCATTGATATGGTTGGCTCTGTGTCCTCACCTAAATCTCACCTCCAATTGTAATTCCCATGTGTCAGCGGAGGGAACCTGGTGAGAGGCGATTGAATCATGGGAGTGAACTTCCTCCTTGCTTTTCTTGTGATAGTGAGTGAGTCCTCATGAGATCTGGTTGTTTGAAAGTATGTGGCACTCCTCCCCTTGTTTGCTTGCTCTCTTGCTGTCAGAGGCGTTTGAACCAGAGCAACTCCATCTTGAGTAGGGGCTGGGTAAAATTAGGCTGAGACCTACTGGGCTACATTCTCAGATGGTTAAGCTTTCGAAGTCACAGGATGAGACAGGAGGCTGGCACAAGATACATGTCATAAAGTCCTTTCTGATAAAACAGATTGTAGTAAAGAAGCTGGCCAAAATGCACCAAAATCAAGATGGCAACTAGAGTGACCTCTGGTCATTTTCACTGCTCATTACATGATAATTATAATTCATTAGCATGCTAAGAGACTTTCCCACCAGCACGATGACATTACAAATACCATGGGAATGTCAGGAAGTTACCTTATATGGTCTAAAAAGGGGAGGAACCCTCAGTTCTAGGAATTGCCCATCCCTTTCCCAGAAAACTCATGAATAATTCACCACTTGTTTAGCAAATAATCAAGAAGTAACCACAAAAATGGGCAACAAGCTGCTCTGGAGTAGCCATTCCTTTATTCCTTTACTTTCTTAGTAAACTTGCTCTCACTTTATGGATTCACCTTGAATATTTTCTTTCACAAATCCAAGAACCCTCTCTTAGGATCTGGATCTGCACCCCTTTCTGGTAACATTGCCAGCACATGAAGAAGGTGCTTGGTCCCCCTTTGCCTTCTGCCATGATTTTAAGTTTCCTGAGGCCTCCCAGTCATGCTTCCCACTAAGCCTGTAGAACTGTGAGTCAATTAAACCTCTCTTCTTCATAAATTACCCAATCTCGGGTAGTTTTGTTTTGTTTTTTTTAAATAGCAGTGTGAAAACAAACTAAGACACCCAAGCTGTTCCATATTTAGCTAAAAAGCCCCTCCCCACCTTCCTAGACAAATCCCATTGATCTACCAAGACTGGCTTTGATTTACATCTATGCTCCCACTACTGTGTAAAAACTGCCTGGAGATCTGTTTCTTGCTTATCTATCATCGTCTCTCTAGAGCTCTGTGCCTGGGATACTGTCAGCACTCAATGTTTGTTGAGTAAATGCATGCATGTGTGCATGCAAGCAGTGGTCAAGTTGTAAAAGGCTTTATAAAAAATGCTAAAGAAAGGGAAATCAGAGTCAGACATAGGAGTAGAGTCCCGTGTTGCCTTAGAGGGAATGTGGCTGCTTTCTTGATAACCCTCTTCTACCTTGTACCTGCCCACTCTTGTCGCTTTCAATATGATCTACAAATTCAACACACACACACACACACACACACGCACCTGACGTACACACATATACATACACATACACACGAACAACAACAGAAAAGGTCACTACATATTTCACATGACCTTAGTTCTTTGTTTAAATGGAAAAAAAAATCTTGTAATTTTTTTTCTCACTGAAAAATTAATATATATTTAATGTACACTATCCAGACTATAGACAAAAGTATAAAGAAGAAACATCACTTGATATCCCATAACCTACAGAGGAACAGTTAGAGTTTTGCTGGCTTTTCTATATGTGCATATATTTACATATATATGCATATATTTAAGTGGCTAAGACAAAAAATAAAAAAATTAAGGAGATGTTCTTTATTATTGGGAATATCAGTTGAACAGACTGTACATTTTGTCTTTTGTAAATATAATGCTAGTTAGAAACTCTTCTCTTGGGGACCAAAAAACGTTAACAGATCTTTATGTTTTTGTCTGGCTTTTATTTCCCTTTTACTAATAGAATTTTTTTTTAAATCGAGTAAACATGAATGAAGAGTCATAGATTTTGAAAAGACATAACAGAAAACAGCTGCCTCATGCACATTCTCTCTCCACTTCTAATTCCTGTTCTCCAAAGCTAAGGACATTAGCCCATTTGTACTTTTTTTCATATGTATCTCCTTATTTTTAAATGACATGCCTATATTGCTATTCTGGATTTTTCATTTTTAGTAATCTATTCTTACCACAGAAGATAAAGATTTCATTCTCTTACATGCCCCCGCCCACCCCTCCAACCCATGTTCCTTCCCTATGCTCCAAATACTGTTCATCATAATTTTTGTTCAGAGCAGTAGACTGTTGAAGACATTGTTTCAATAATCTTCTCATTTTATTTATGGTTAAGCTATGTGTCATTCTATTACTTTAATTTTTCTTGTAGGATATTTTTTCTGGAGTTTATAATGGTGTTATTTTTTAGTTTGTTTGTAGGTAGGTTTATTTCGATACTGAGAAAAAAAGTTGCTCCAATTTTACCAGTGCCAATATGTGGTTTAGGGTAGAATATATCTGAAATGATCTAGAATTCCTAGTAAATTGCTTGAGCAATTTTCTGGTAGAATTTAACAAGATGAAGAGCCCATGTTAGAGGCTGGATTTATCTGCCCAGCTAACTGTCTGCCTTATGATGAGCTTCATCAACTTTAGCCAGACTTCATTATACCTAGCCTAACAGAGTTATCTAGCCAGTTTTCTTTCTCTTTAAATGTCTACCAGAGAAATCTTTTGACTGGCTTTATCAGAAGCCTTTGCTCTTGCAGCAAGTTTGACATACAATATTGACACTTGCCAGTAATCAGTTTGCTTGGAAAGTTGCTTCAACTGTATCCATCATTAATTCTTCCATTTACTTTCCCCAAGAAGTGGAAATGTCCTCTCAATACCTTAAAACACATTTTAATGGGTTTTAAAGAAGGAAATGGGTAATCTCTACGTTTCATTCTTTCCTTGAAGACATCCCTCTTGGAGCACCCTATTTTCTGGCTCCATGGTGGGTTGGTGAGTCTCTAGACTTGCTGCACAGAGATTGGGGATTCTTTCACCATCTTCCTGGGAATTCTCTCTTCCCTCTCCTGCATTGGATGAAGGGTTGGTTTTATGGGGGTCTGTGACCATTGTAATCACACTTACCAGGGCTCTGCTTTTGGCTCAGCGTGCTGCTGTGGCCATTTTGAAATTCTTAATAGCCAGGCATGATGGCTCATGGCTGTAATCCCAGCACTTTGGGAGGCCAAGGCTGGTGGAGCACTTGAGGCCAGGAGTTTGAGGCCAGCCTGGCCAACATGGTGAAACCCTCTCTCTACTAACAATACAAAAATTAGCCGAGTATGGTGGCAGGTGCCTGTAATCCCAGCTACTCCAGAGGCTGAGGCATGAGAATCTCTTGAACCCAGGAGGCGTAGGTTGCAATGAGCTGAGATCACGCCACTGCACTCTAGCCTGGGCGAGAAAGACTTTGTCTCAAAGAAAAAAAATTCTTAGTAAATTCTGAATAAGAGGCTCTGTGTTTTCATTTTTGCACTGGGTCCCTCAAATTATGTCGCTGTTCCTTATTGCACCCCTAAGTTTCTCTCTTTTGCTTTTTTTGGCAACTCTCTCTTTTCGGGGAAGCATCTACTCACCTACTCTAGCAACTTCCTAAGTAATGCTGTATAAGAGATAAGACTTTTTGCAATTTTGTGTATCTGAAAAAACCTTCCTCTTAGCCGCATATTCTTTTTATTTTTATTTTTCTTTAAGTTCTGGGATACATGTGCTGAATATGCAGGTTTGGTACATAGGTATACATGTGCCATGGTGGTTTGCTGCATCCATCAACCTATCATTCAGGTTTTAAGCCCCGCATGCATTAGGTATTTGTCCTAATGATGTTCCCCTCCCTGTGTCCATGTGTTCTCATTGTTCAACTCCCACCTATGTGTGAGAACATGTAGTGTTTGATTTCCTGTTCCTGAGTTAGTTTGCTGAGGATGATATCTTACCCTCATACTCTAATAACAATGTGGTTCAGTATAGAATTCCCAGTTGGAAATTATTTTCCTTGAGGGTTCGAAGGCATTGCTTCACTGTCTTCTGATGTCCAGTGCTTCTGTTAAGAAAACAGATGCCCTTTGATTCCCGACCTGTGGGTATGATCTATATTTTCTCTCTCAGTTGCAGCTTTGCCATCTACTTTCTGGCAAACAAGCTTGATTGCTGTGGTCTTGTCTCATCTTGTTTTTGCAGGTGATTTTTTAAAAAGTCACCATTTTACCAGTATTTTGAGAGAAAGCAGATGTAAACACACATTTTCAATTCGAGCCACTTCTAGAGGTCTGTGTTGCTTATAAAATCCGATCTTTCTTTTTGTATGTAGAACCAGGTGGTAATGGTGGGGAAAACTTGCATAAGAAGTCTTAGTGACTTCTGGAAGACATTAATCTTTCTTTTCAAAATTTGGTGGCACAGGCCTGTAATCCCAGCTACTCAGGAGGCTGAGGCAGGAGAATTGCTTGAATCCGGGAGGTGGAGGTTGCAGTGAGCTGAGATGGTGCCACTGCACTCCAGCATGGGTGACAGAGCAAGACTCTATCTAAAAAAAAAAAAAAAAAAAAAAAATTCAGTGCGAAGGAAACCTTTGCTGTTGATGAGAAAGAACACAAAAAACTGCACAGAAGAAAAATCACCTTAAGAAGAAAGAAGACGATACTGGTAACCTAGCTGTAGCTGCTGAATCGAAGTTTGGCTACATGAGATTGAACAAAAGAACCATCTCCTTGTTACCCAAGGAGGTGTACCATGCCAAATCTATGTTTTTGTTTTGTTTTATTCAAATTATTTTATCTTTAATAACCTGGCAATGATACAAAACATGAAAAGATTCAAATGTGTTCTTTTTAAGAGGGATTTGACCATGACTGCCTTACATAAGCATGATTCAAGTCAACGACGGGACCGGTCCAAAGGAGCAATGATGGGAGCATTCCAAAGAGCAATGATGGTAAGAAGGCTTCAAGGCTCACAGTTTGAAGAGTGTGGTTACCGAAAGTCTCTTGAGGGGTAGTAGGTGGCAAAAGAGTCATAAGATTTAAGGGGCCATCCATGGACAGGGTGCTGTTGCCAGGTCATGAGCACTTTGAAGCATCCCTTGATGGCCATTAGTTATCCTATTTGCTGTCAAGTTTCTTCCACACAGACACCTGCTCTCCCTGATAGTTGAGGGCCACGGGAAAAACATGACCACACTTAAGCCAGAAGTTTCAATTCCCTCCACAATTTTATGTGTGTGATTTTAAACTATTATGATTAATAGATATTGAACTATTATAATCAATACCCCAAATCACACATTTTTGCATATTCTTCATTTTTTCCCCATGCACATTTTACATATTGTGTTTCGCCAGTGTACCTCCAGAAAAGTTGCTTCTTTTTCAGACAGTGTAATTTTACTTAAAGTTTTTAAAAAACACAGCAAATAATAAATGAAAGAAATGACAAGGTCATTTGAACTTCTTTTATTTGAGTATCAATACTTGTTAAGGTTCAATTCCATCTTTGACAGAATTGGAATGCATTTACAACATGATTATAGTATCTTATTATTAATAATTCAGAAAGAAGGATGTATTTTTTGTTATCACTGAGATTTTACCTTCATGTCGCTCTGTACCCACTTATGAGTGTGTATTTTACAAGCACTTTTTTAGGAATTTCGGCCATGTGAAAGTACTCTGACAATAAAATTTTAAAAGCCTCTGTTTGCGCTTTGTGCTTTTTAAAGGTAGTAGAAATTGAGGCACAGGTGGGCAGTTGAGCCCTTGAGAGAAAGCAGCAATAGCACCAGCTTTATCACCGTTCAGATAGATCTTAGAATGTGGAACGCTCTTATCATCCCTGACATAGAGATCCTTCCAGTATATTTAAACTGAGGGCTAATTTTGTTGTTCAGACTGTCAATGGTATCGGCTTCAATGTGTGTGGAAAAAAAAACTGGACCCCAAAGGCACCATGATTTTCTTTGCACTCCTCAGTGGTGCTGCACAGCTTCACAAGGGGCTCTGGTGGCCACATATGTGTGCAGTAGTGGAGGAGTGCACCTGAAAAGGATATACATCCTCAGGTGTGTATTCTGCCATCCAAGTTTGCTGTACGTGCTCCCTTGAAGGTAACTATTGATTTGCTGCCAAATGCAAGGGCAAGAGACTTACAGAACATATGGCAGCATTTATGCCAAGTTATCTTTAATTTTTATAAGGGACTGTATCTTTTCCACATAGTCTGGTGGTGAACTTCAGCTTCACTCATTCTCTCATCCTCAATATCCAGTTGGTTATTTAGCCTGGCAATTCAACTTGCAAAAATCCCTTGCAATTCAGTTATCTCCTTTCCATCCTGAGCTACCACTGCTCGTTTTCTAGCTCATGAATTTAATCCCAACACTATCTAATGAGGCTCCCTGCTTACAGAATCTTCTTTTCTTATTTTTTTATATATATATATACTTTTTATTGCATTTTAGGTTTGGGGGTACATGTGAAGAACATGCAAGATTGTTACATAGGTACACA